>JAPMOR010070990.1:56163-69326 GCA_026543865.1 Argiope aurantia
GATTACTATTATTATTGGATTACTATTTCACGATTAGATTTTAGATTTTTATTACTATAATTTGCAAACTACATATTGCAGAATGTAATGGATTTTTAAGTCAACCCAAAAGACTACATATCCATGAATCCAGCCTGCACACTATTAAGAAAAAATATTTCAGTCTGAAGTTCAAAAATGAAAATTTTGTCATTTAATATAATTAGGAATTCACAACTCAGAGAAACTTAATGAAATCTCTTGAAATTTTTAGAAACGAATTTTGAATATATCAGAGATAATTTGAAACAAGATAAAATAACAATAAGTTTATTACATTCATGATACACACACCAAATTTAAATAACTTTGGATAATTTTTTAAACTACAAATTTCCAAAATTAAGCAGATAAGCAGGAGGTTTTTTTTTGTTTATTTATAAAAATTCAGATTGAATCCCCCTCCCCCCCCAAAAAAAAACAAAGAAAAGAAAAAAAGAAATGAAATTCTCTTGAAGAACTGCATTTTTTCATAACAAATGATGAATTTTCCCAACAAATACAATTGTACTTGTTATTGTAATTGTATTGGGAAAATTTCACTTGTTATCATTCAACTTGAGGTTGAATTCTTTTATAACCTGGAAAGTGAATATAAATCCATTATAAACAGCTTTGTATAACAATATATAAAAACATTCTTGTATTAAATTTTCTCTTTTTTTTATCTTTAAAAATTTTATATTTGTAAATAATAACTAGAACCAATTACGTCAATGCACTGACGACATCCAATATACTCACGACCAACAAATATAATACATCAACAGCTTTCTAAGTAAAACTTTCACAGATTTTAAATTCTAGACAAAAAGTTTTCCCTTCTTTTCTTCGATTTTCTCGATATATATATAGATACAGACTTTAACCGTATGCAAATGGAGTTAATGTATATTCAACATTATTCATATTTAAATGCAAAATTCAGCGAGACATGGATGCCAGAATTTTAGCAGAATATTAATCAGTCTGATTTAAAAACATTTGAAAACTGGCATATTAAATTATCCTCACGTTTTGGGATATTTATTGTTGTGAAGAATTGTTTTATATTTGGGGATAGAAATATTTTTCCTTGAAGAACCTGAATTACGGATATTCCCTCCGAGCCAGTTTTGAAAGTAACTACCGCTTGCAAGATTTCCTCGAAAAAGGAAAGAGAAGAATAATGTCATAGAGAAAACATTGATCTTCCGAAAGTCAATGTTTTCTCTATGACAACCTTTAACCCTTAAATGCATGAATTTTTATTTTTAATAAATAAAATTTGAAACCATCCGGGAACTAAATGGGGCTAATGGAAAAATTACAAACACTTAATTTTTTTTAACTATAAAAAAAACAAAGAAACCACCTACATCTTTATCATAACGAATAACCTCTCCTTCAGCTCTACAAATCTGCTGCTTACAATAATGTGATATTTCAAACATAAATAATACCTCCCACTACATTACAAAAAATGAAAATTCAAGTTCAGTTTAGTTTAGCTATATTAACGTTCCGTTGTAAAGCTATTTTGGAAGGGACCTCTTAATTTTGAACCGCAGTCAGATGACGAGGACGACACCTGAGCAGGCACCCCCCTCTCCACAATGAAAATTCAAGAAACAATAAGTTTTAGCATTTAAACATAAACGGACATTGCACTTGTTACATGACCACTGTGTGGTGGTACCCTTACATAGTAGAATTTTTCACCTAAATCTGCTTGAAAATATAAGCCAGTGATCAACGCTGTCATTTAATACATCCATAGACATCAAAGGATGAAATGATCTTGGAAAACTTCTGTAGAACCGATTTTGCATATTGATGTATTTTAACATCACAAAAATGATTACATTTTTCTTGCATAAATCTATCAATATATGCAAAAATATAAATATTATTCATTACTTTTAACTTGTTTCTATCCGAAAACAATTTTTCCTGTATGTTTTTATTACTTTTTTATATAAATAATAAAAAAAGCGAACCAGCCGAAAAGAAATTATACTGAGATAGCAAGCCAATAATGAAAATTATCACAGATAAAGAAATAAACTATAAAAAATTCTAGTTACGATCGGAAGCGATAAAATACTTGTCATAAAATAAAAATAAACACTATGCAAAGGTTGTTACATAAAAAAAAATGACGTTTTAAACTCACGATGCATATCTACATTGCTATGCATTTAAGGATCAAGCTCTAATCTTAAATTTATATAAAATTAAATTATTATATAAATTATTTGACCTTGACGTAGTTATTTCTATACGAATTCGTTATACTGAGCTCAAAGTATTTATCAATAAAGAATATCAAAATTCTGGCTAAGAAATAACAACACAACGATAAGTGTTGCATAAAAGAAGTAATTTTTTCAAAACATAATATATTCCATTCAGTTTAAAGCTTTCAGAAGAAAAAAAAATAGGACACTCATTATCAGCATTTTATATTTAATTAAAAGCTTTATCATAATTCTTAAGTTTGTGGAAAGATTATAAGCAACATTTTAAAGATATAATTAATGAAAAATTATAAAAATCAAGTTATAATAACGGATTATTTCTTGTATTATTAAATAGGATATAATTGTAATTTAATATATTTTGATGAAGCTTTTTAAATGGTTGTTTTTACATTATTTTTTAAACAAAAATAACTGAAAATTTGATGTTTTATCTATATTACCCAATATTCACAACACGCATATTTATGGCTTCCGCGATAAACTGAAAACAAATTGCAAGCCACATAATGAAATTTGGCTTAAATCGACAAGTATACCAGTGTAATTAAAATATAATATGCATAAATCCATTCATATTTGCGCATTTTTTATGCCTTCTTTTCTACCAACTTGGTCCAAATTTTTTCACAGACACACCATTTTTATCACATATGCACATTTTTTTTTTTTTTTTACTTTCATTCGTTCTGCAACAGGTGAATAGACGGACCAACAGACAACCAAGTAAATGATCGATTATTTACAAAATTTAATACGCTTTCATAATTCTGATAATAAAATTATATATTAAATTTTAATAATCTATATCTTTGCGTTTAAAAGTTAATGTGCTCATATGCGAACCTGCTCATATGAACAGATATATAAATTTCCTATTAATTTATTTCATCTTAACTAGGGCAGGAGTCTACAAATTGGATGAACAAACTACATAACAAATTTCATCTAAGTTATTCATTACCTTTTTGAAATATCAGTTTCATAGATACAATTCCAAAAATGGGTACTTTGGACTCCGAAATTGCACTGAAATGTAGAGATTCATCAAATTCATGAGTTTTGACAGTTTGAACAGCTTTCCTTTGTATAAGAGTAGAGAGTGTTTAATTATATTAACCATTTGCAGTCGGAAAAAGATAATTCAATGCATAATTATTCACTTAATACATGGACCTGTTATTTACATAAAAAAATAAATGCACACAACTGCTTTAAGTTGAGTTTCCCTGAGAAATGAATCTATATAATTTTAACATTCTGCAGTTATTTTTAACAATTGACATTTAAAAAATAAATAAAATGCCGAAATGATGCATCATTCATGATGAATGGTGGCTGAGAAGATATTCGACTGCAAACAGTTGAAATTCCATTTTTTAAAATAACCCAAGTACTATATTGGGACGGACCTCTTAATTTTGAGCCGCGGCCAAATGACAAGGACAATAGCAAGGACTGGCATCCTCCCTTCAAACTTCTGCATCATACCAGAGGGAGGATTTTTTTCCCCAATGGATTTAACGTGCGCTAGGCCAGCTTACAAGACATTTCTTCGGTGGAATCGCATCTCGAACTTGGAACTCCTGGCACCGAACCTGAGATCTTATCACCAGGTCACCGCGGCCTGTATAAGAGTAGTGAAAAGAGGGTTGTAAAATTTACTATTAAGCCTCAGCCATGTTTTTTTCTTTATTTTTGCTGAAATTACACCCATAAATAAAACAGTTTTTTAATATCTTATTCTGGCAAAATAAAAAAAAGAAAACTCATCATAGTTTCTGATAATGAGATAAATTTAATTTTAAATTTAAAGAACATATTAAAAATGCAATTTATGGAATGAGTTAATTTATGAGACTAATTTTTATATTGCAGCGAAATTCAATATTTAAAAAAAAATTAATGATTCTCATTTGGTCTCTTTATTGATTTTGTAATCATATATTCAGATAGCTCATCTTATCAAATTTTACATATCTTATAAGATAAACAACATTCCAAACACATCTCGAAGGAATTGAATTGAAAAATATAAACAAGAATAATTTCAAGCGTATGTGACTAATATAAATTCATAAAAATAAACATATGTAAAAAAGAAAAGAAACAAATTAAATTTCAAAAAATGCTCCGAAAAGATGAAAACAAATTTTATCTAAATGTCAATAGTAAAATATGCATAAAACGCTGAGAAATAAATATATTTCAAAATATTATAGTATATATTTGAAAGGTCTGGTTCTTGAATTTTATTAGTTTTTAATAATGTATTAAATTCTAATTTTATAATTGCTCAGAGAATATAAGATAATAAAAAATGACACTAAATAAACCATTAAATGTATACGTAGTCAAATTGCTTCTTATTGTAAGATTATAGTTGCAGATTAAAAATGTTCAGCAGTTAAAATCAACAATTTCTTGTGAAAAAGGTGACATGACTTTTTACTTATAGTCTGAAAATTAAAAAAGGTATATTAATGATTTTTTAAAAAAAACTATGCAATATTTCCTTTGAACAAATAATTACCATATTCTACTTATCGACTAAAAATGGAAATGAAAGAAATTCCTCTTTCGTCTTTTTTTTCTGAGTGTTGTTGAATTAAATATGAAATCGATATGATAACTTTTAAAAAATTCAAATGATTTCTGCTTGGAATAACAAAACAAATAAAGTTTTGATATTGCATTACTTATTATTTGCATTACTAAAACATTTTTGATACAAAAATCTATTCTAAGTATTCGAATATTAATATATTACAGGAAATATTATTAATTTATACAGCTAAGTTTTCATATGAATTTAAGAGCTCCTTAATTGATTCAGATATTTAGATACGTAAAAAATAAAATATGTTACAAAGCAAATATACAAGCAAACAAGGAATACTGATATTTTAAAGATTAATGCTATTCGTTTTTCAACAGTGATATGTGGTAGAGTCTGTATGATCAGTGAAAAGTAAGAAGATTTTAGGTCACTGTCGTTTGCATATATAAAGATTTCCTTTAGATAAAATAAGTAACTTGAAAATAAAACTATATTTACTTTTGAAAATATGCTTTGAATATATTATAAAATGAGCATTCCAAAATCAAACATATTAAAAGTCTTTACAAATATTTATTAATATACACTACTTTCATATCATATTTTAAATATCAAATAATTTTGAATTTTAAGAAACAAATCTCAGAAAATATGAATAATGAAAGTACTTTTTCGATAAGATAGAAATTTTTTAATATTTTTCTTGCTTTCAAACAAAAAAATGTGAATTAAAGAGTTTAGCAAAAACTTTAAAAAAGCTACGCATAAGCAGACGGCACTTAAAAATATTTGATCACAAATTAATCATGGGGAACTATTAAACAGCTATTATTTGAATAAGTCCTTACTTTATCTTAACAACCTATTTCAAGCCCCAGTTCATATCTTTGAAATTACAAATAACGCGAAATCAAAGATAATAACACTTTGCTTACAACTAAAATTATTAATTTCCAATGCTTTAAATAAAATAATAAATAGATTATCGTGGTAAAATTTTAAGAGATAAGATATGCTCAAGCCAATTATTTCAAATAAGAATAAGTCGACCTAAATTGATCATAAAGATTTCTTATTGAAATAAAAACATATATTCCTTTTCGAAATAACCTGTTTTACTTTTGTTTAAATTATAAACAAAATCCATTAATTTTATTTTGTTGCAAGCTTTGAGGTTTTTCTAAAAAGAATTTAAAGAACCTACCATGTAATTATTTGCGTCATAACACTTGCAAGACAATTTCTTTATTTAATCTAAAAGACGACGCTGCTTATACAAAAACAGTAAATCTTGATATAAGTAAAAGAAGAATATGGAAATTTGTATAATAATAAAAATATTATGCAATGTTATCACGTACCTAATTAGGTAAGTAAATAATAACTTTAAAAACTTTTTTGAAGACCAGTTGATTTTTTTAAAATTAACGGTTGCTAAAATGTTTAGTTAAATATTTTGTGTAACTTGATCTCAATGTTGTCCTCATCAAAATATTTTTAAATCTTTATAGATATACAAATAAAGACATATTTAAGAAGGCTTACATCTTCCTGTTCGGTATGCAATGTAATTTTCTAATTTCCTCACCATATCTTAATGTATACAATCACATTAAGATATAGAGAAATCGCAAGAGAAAGTAATTTTTTTTTTAAATGGACGCTCTTTATAATTTTTTTGTTACCAATCCTAAGTGCTGAAGTTAATATTAATTGTGATTAAAAGAAAATTTTTAAAATATTGAAAACATCTCTTATACTGAATCTCGCGCAATATGAAAAATCAAACCGAATCTTGAAATCGTGATTATCAACAATAGAAAAAATGCTAGGCTGAAATATTAAAAAGAATGAAAATAAGTCAATTCTCATTTTATTCGTGAAATATACTATTCAAAATATTCTTTAAAATTAATTAAAAATACACAAAAAAAATTGTAAGCCATAAAATTAATATCTTTGAAAAAATAATTTTTGAATTTTAAGATGATATAAATCAATTTCTTTTGCTTAATATTTTCGGAAATTATAGCTAAAAATTGACAAAATTTCTTTTCATTTTTAATTGATTTAAGATTGAAAAAGCTGCTTGAGATATAAATTATATGGTTCCAAGATATATTTATTCATTCAAGCTCAAATGGCATTGCTGTACAGTAGCTACTGTTACGAATCTGTAACGCTGCTTCCCAGCACAGTTAATTCCATCGTATGAAAGAATATTTACGGTCAGCTCTATTGTATGTTAATCGGTTGTCGGATCAATTTTCCTCGGGGTTGGCAACGAATTTGACGACAAAATGGATGATACTGGACTATTCTAGAATTTTTGCGATATGACCAATAAGATGCAAGTTATGCTCGATTCTTCAAGAACTTCTATGCCCTGTTCTATGCTTATAAAAAGCTGGCTGTCCAAATCGAATATATAGAGTATACAGAGTTCGCACAGTGGATGGAAGTCGAATTAGGTGGATCAAATGCACAAGCGGTGAGTGGAATTTAAGCAATTAATGGATTGATGATTGGGCCAAGTCATGTAGACAAGTACTGAGGCAGCAATAAATGTGTGTGTTAAGTAACCAGTCGTATAGTACTGAGTCAACAGTACGGTACAATTAAATAGAGGAGAGAGTGGAGAATAGCAGGCATTTGGAAAGATCGTAGTGAATTGCTACGTAGATTCTTTTTTCCTGTTGAGTTCTGCCTGACCGGTTCATGTGCTGTGGTTGCTTACTACCGATTACTGCCTGTGGGATGCTGTTTGTTGTGTTGCTCTGTGCTGCCCGTTGTTTGCGTACGTCGCGGCTGTGTTTTGTCGTCTGTACATTCGTGTCAATAAATGTTATTTGTTATTGAGCTCTTCTGACTGCATTACACCATGGACCCTCTACAGACGAACCTATTGACTTTACAGACTTATTGGAGGAATTTTCGTAACAGTACCAACATACGCATGCATGCATCTTTATTATTAATATAGAAATATATTTAATTATTTTGTCATTTTATATTAGTTTGTTTACACATCCTAAAAGAAATTTAATAGTATCAAGCTCTGCTGTAATAATATTATGCTTTTTTTAAAATTGATTCAATTTCTGCATGCCCTCTGTGATATTTTTGCATATAATTGCAATTAAAATAGTAAATGAGGAAACAAAATTAAATCCGAATATTTTCGCCTTACTTGGGAAACAGCTGATAAAAATTTATTTTATTTGGAAGTATTCTAATATATTTTTGCAATCTTTTTCTTTTGAATTCTGCGATAAAGAAAACGCAGAAAAACAGAATTCGGATCTCTTGGCCGCGTTCTGCATACATGAATATAAATCCGCTTCCTCTTGCAAAATTCGGAAAACCTACAAGACTGGACTAGAGTAGATAATTTGATTCTGAATATATATATTTTTTATCATTCATCTGCTCCGTATACACTTACCAATTCTGTTTACCCAGCGGCGTTAACTCGATTTTGTTGCGCAGAAAGATCTCTTTCGATTTTCTCCCCTCTTTCATATGTTATTATTTTATTTTACAAAAACCTATTTCCAAGTAGATTTAGCAATGAAAGCAGTTCAAAATCCACGTATCAATATGAATATCAAATGGTCGACTTAAAGCATTCGTCCAAGGTATAATGCAAAAAAAAAAAAAAAAAAAAAAAAAAATCATGAACTAGATTTATTTTTAAATGTTATTTCCTCATTGCTAGCTGAGCCGTTTGCTTTTACAAGTTTCCGTTTAGCACGTAGTTTCCAGTTTGCTTTGAGAAAATGGTTATAAAAGTCAAAATCATACGCTAAAAGCGATAATATTTCTGGAAATATCTATTTTTATAAAGCAATGTAGAAGTTGGAAAATTTTCAGAATTTCTTTTCCTGCGACTTTAATTTGAAACTAGTTTATATAACTTGTTGTTATTCGAATTTTAATATTTTCATTTATAATGTTTAAGGCAAAAACTGATTTTGTATTAGTTACAATAATATACGCAAATTCTTTTGTTACAGAACCCAATTTAATTGATTTTTCTTGGATTTTGGTCATTTATTTTATTTATATATTTATACATTCAAAATTAATTGGTATATTAGTTTTTTAAAGTTCTTTTACACGTAAATAAACATTTTATAACAGTGAAATAAATTACAAAAAATGTGAAACAGGAATTTCAAAATGCAGAAGTACAGAAAATCTGTCTTTCCGTATTTTAAAGTCATGTGCATTAAATTAAAAAAAAATTTAATAAAAATTACGAATAAAGCAGTTCGATATCCCTGAAAAGGTAAAATTTTGAATTTTAAAGGGATATTAAAACATTTCTTCTTCAGTTATGACAATGGCGAAAGTGTGTGTGTATGTGTGTGTGATTGTCTCTCTCTCTGTGTGTGCATTGACACTCCCTAGGCTAGACCAGAGATCGGCAAACTCATTAGTCAACAAAGCAAATTATCAACAGTTAAATGATCTAAATCTATTTGAGAGCCACACTTTTTAAAAATTTAAATTATATACGTAGGTATATTCTTATTTACTTAATTAGAGTACTCTTACGTTGGCTTTTACTAAGAACGTCCTCAATCTGATCCGTGTCACAGTTTGCCGACCTCTGGGCTAGACCGTTTGAGTGTTCGAGTTACTAAACTTGTCACAAATATATTTTGGAGAATGGGAATGCGTGTCCCTGGGGTGATACTTCTAAAATTTTGGCATTTCTCCATAATAACATCCGAAAACTTCATAGAACAAAAGCTATTTTTACCTCATCTTAAAAGTAAAAATAAAATATTTTCAGTTATAGCAATTTTTTAATACATAAATTAACTTTCTATTTTTAATCCATTTAAGAAAAATACGTTTAAATATAATTTCCAACAATTTATTTCATACAAAATAAAGTTTCAGAAAATTTCTGTAAGAAATGAAAAAAAAAATTAGGAATTTTCTAAAAAGTGCCTCTTTGTGCAAGAAAATGCTTCTGTGTACTTTAAAAATTTCTATATTATTAATTTAATAATTCTGTTGTATTCAAGGCAAACACGGCTTGTATATATAAACAAGAAGCTCCCTCTTATTGGATACCAACACCAAATTCCTGAACAATATTATGTATATACATTTAATTAGAAAAATTTTCAAAATAAAATAAAAAAATAGTGACGTTATTGAAAATTTGAAGAATATTTATTGCCCTAAACTGCATAAAATAAATGTAATTTGGGGCAATAAATATTCTGTCATATTGAATTACAAATTTAATTTTTTATATAGATGTTCTGTCCTATGTGTAATTTTTTTGTAAAATATTGTTGAGAAACTCACATTTTAAACAAAAAAAAGGTAAAATTTATTGCGAATGTAGATGTTAGTATGTCATAAAAGTGCCCTATTTTAGACCAACTCATTGGCCGTCTCAAAGAAATTGTACCAATTAGCGCCAGGCTTCTCAAGGATAACTAGCCTAAAATTATAATTTTTTTTATTGTATTACAATTGTGATAGTCAGAATTTGTTTAAATCTGCTTGCAGAAGATTGGCGTATCAATTATAATTCGGTGATTATAATTCCGTTGGACGGATGGACTATGTAAAATTGTACCATCAATTTTTTCAGACATACATTTGTGGGAAGATAAAGGAAATATCATTATATATATCCCTTAATTCCCTTTGAAAGTAAAACTATAAACTGAATTTTATGTTGAATCAGAGAAATATTTATTGAACAATTCTTTAAGATATTACAAAAGGCATATACAAATATACTGTAATGATCTCAATGCTAAATGATTTTATTTTCTATATTAATAATTTTTAAAAAGACATGATTCATTTCCGCAAAGTAGTTTGTGTTTTAATATGACTTATAATACAGCTATATCACTATAATAATATGAGTTATATTATTATTAAGATATGAAGCTTAGTATATTTTGCTGAAGAACCATTAAGAGACAAAATTACATAAAATAATTAAATTAGAAAGCTTTGTGAGTATTAATCTCAGAGAACCAGACAAATTCTGTGAGTATAGAATAATTTACTCCAAAATTACTGCAGAAACGACAAAATTTCATTTAATGAAAAGTAAATTTTTAATTAATTGTATATTTAATTAACTTTGCACATTGAAAAACAACCCACAGTTTGAGACGTTTTTCACTCCTTCATTTTTAGAAAAAAGAAATGCGTGAAATAATTTTAAGAATATTGAAATAATAAATACATTTTTTATGTTAAAATTTGAACATGGTAAGATTTTTCTCCCGTCTTTGTCAAATTGTTCAAAACTTAAGAAATTCGCCAAATATTAAGTGAGAAATATAGTTAGGTTACCATATTCGACAATTTATCGCTTTTAATTTTTGGCGATTGTACCCTATTTTTTACCTTATTCAATTAGCTTTAACTATAAAATCAGTAAAAAAGATATACATCAGCTTGGCGCATTAAAATCTCAAAAGAAGCAAACATATGATAAAATTAGTCCGATAAATATTAGAAATTACAGTTTTAAAAAGCAGTGATTAATTGTGAATTACAGTATATGCATATTTAATTACTAATTACGTTTTATAAGTAAAAATATTTGTAGAAAACAACTTAACGTGAACGCTGGCAAAAGTGGACGAAGGATACATGATTAAACAGTGATAAAAGTTTAATAATTCATCAATTAATAAAAATTATGTTAAATTTAATTTGAAAAAAAATCACTGAATACCAGAGAAAAATAGCATGACAAGGAATTTTTTTGAACTTTAAAATGGCGAAACACGTTTTTTTGAGCGGCGCTTTTTTCAGATGTTATGGAAGAAGAACTTAAAATTTTCATCCTCTATTTCACCCTTTTAAAAGATTATAGAAACATTTCAAAATTTTGTTTAATCTTTCTAAGTTTCTAAGCAATATATGTTCCAACTTGCGTTTGAATTCACTAAAGGGTTGGAATACTATCAAGTTCAAATACTTAAGCGGATTTTCAATTATTATATTATATATATATATAATGATATTTTAAACTCTTAATTTAATCCAAATTAATTTCCAAAGCTTTATCTTAATTTAGCCCATAGTAACTTCTTTCTCTTATTTTCTGATCCAATTCCACTTTCTCTACTTAATTAATTCAAGAGAAGCTTTATAAATTTGCTGAATCGGCTAAACGCCAACACTTTTACATGTTTTGCGTGAAGGGACAAAATACCGCTAACTTTACTAATTCTTCTAAAAGATCCCTGTGTTTCTCTTGTTTTTTGATTGACATGCCATGGAAATCCCTATTAAAACATCGCAATATATAAGATAGTAAGATAGGGAAAATTTGTTTCCCCCTTTTTTTATTCCACTTCTTGACTAATCTGTTGCTGTGAGCTGACGTGACTGTTCCGCATCGCTTGTACATAAAAATGCCTGCCTGCCTCCTGAGAGAGAAAATAAAGCGAACTTGAAAACGTCAATGAGTCTTTCTGTTTTCGAAGCTGCATTCTGCTTCAAACATAATTATATATATATATATATATATATATACGAGATATGTTTAACTGCACTAAGCTTCATTCAATATATTAATATGGTATTTATGCATTAATTTCTAACATGATACAAAAATGTATTATATAAATTTAATTATTTTGAATATTATGTCAGTTCGAATAATTATTATAAAAATCAGAAAATTACAATAGTATAGAATTCCTCGTATCCTTTTAATTATTCTAAAATACGATAAAAATACTATATATAATATAGTTATTGAGTGAGCATGTTTTCAAATATGTCAATTGTTCCTGAAGATAATCAACTGTAAATAATAATTTATTTGCTCAAACCCTCATTACACATTTTCTCATAATGTACTAGAAATACAAATTAACCTTAAATTTTCTCGCTGTGGGATTAATTAATTAATTTAAATTAAATATGACATCTTCCGTTGTTTCTCAAATTAACCACAAGAAATATACAATCGAAATTATTATTATTTAATCAAATTTGAAATCACGAACGGTATTTATCCACGTATTTCGGAAGTTTGAAAAAAAATGTATTAATTTTGATGAGTAGATCAACAGGTAAGTAAATATTATGAAAAGATATTTGATTTAAGATGCAATTTTAATTTAAATTCTGAATGTTTACTAGAATACTCAGAAATTATTTCCCGCTGGACTAGTCTTTTGCCTTCTGTTTAACCTTTATTTACTCTCTGTAGAGTCTAGATAAGCATAAAAGACAATCAATTATTTGTTAAAATGTGTACCAACATTATTGTACATTATTTAGAAACATTATTGTTGTAACATTTTGTACATTAT
>JAPMOR010070990.1:69336-115161 GCA_026543865.1 Argiope aurantia
TTATTTAGAAACATTATTGTTGTAACATTTTGTACATTATTTAGAAATTGCCTACTTCTAGAATTATTTAAAGCAATTTAACTGTATAAAATTGTTTAAGGTATGAATAGATCTTAGATTATTTATTAATATATGCATATCTTGATATTCATCTTAGATCATTCACATACACCGAGTTTATTTTCGAAATTTGATGGAACTATATTAGTTCTCAGCTGATGTGAAAAATTTATAAAACCTGTGTTCAGCTTTTATTACGATTTTTTGGGTTATTCCTGATATTACTATTGCTAATAATCTTACCAATTATCCTTAGATTGTTCACTAACTATTATGCTTATAATGAATTTCCAAAATGCAAACAAAATATATATTTGATTCACAGTAAAATTTGAAATGAATCAACATAATGTTTTTTTTAAAAAAAACTACTACATATAGGTCTCTATAAGCAAAGTTATTTTTTTTATAACTTCTAAAAACTTTTATAGTAAACCATATAATATTTATTATAAAAATGAAATTTAAGTTATATATAAGTTTTATGCATCGTTATTTATGAACCTTTCCATTTCAAGAAATATTGTATAATGAAACTTTGAAACAGGCTTCAGCCTTATTTACTGAGACAAGTTTGACAAATTTCCTCTCCAATTTTACAACTTCGCTACTTTGAAGTGTAACTAAGCAATCAGAATTCTCCCTCATTATTAGCGTAATTTCTACTTATTGAAACTATACATTTGATATGATTTTGTTGGGATGAGGTATAGTTTATCAAAGTTGATTGGCTTTACTTAATTATTCTTACTAATACTAGCCGTCTTTGGTGGCAATATTAATGATATAGTTATAGTAATATCAATAAAATTTATATATATAAAAAATTAATATATAAAATTAATACTAAATTACTATTTGAAAATATAACTGCAAAGAAATGAATGAGAAATCTAAATTGCTCTGCTGACAAATTGGTGAAATCATTTGAGATGGAATTTGGGGAAATTTGTTAATTTGGTAAAATTGTTGTTGAGCATGAATTTTTTTTCTCGAAATTTCGTTTGATGATACAAATAGTCTTTAACACTATATTTTTAGGAAAAAAGTCTGTTAATGGATTGTAATGTAAACCTTTGTACCTAAGTACAGTCTAAGTACATCATTAATAATAACGGTTAAAAATGCTTCAATCCACAAAAAAAGATCACAGTAACAAAAAATAAACGCAAAGTGTACAAAAAAAAGCACATACAATAAGCGACAGCACATAAACAGCAAATCGCTATTAACCTATTCAAAGTAATACATTTTTTAAACACTACTTTTGATGTCGAAATTCCATAAGGACTAACATTTACATTTCAATATCCTTGCACAAACGGTGTGCTATCCGTCTTTTTGATTAGGAAATTATTTGCACACACCCACACACACGATGGACAATCTGCCTCGAATTAAATAACTGCATCAGGGTAAAGCGCTCTAAGAAAATTGTCAAGAAGTCAACGCTCTCTTAAGTTCAGCTTCCTACTTTCAGCCTTGTCCCTCGGCTTTTTATAGTTTCCGTGATGGGCAAAGGCTACCACCGAATGATACCAAGATATTTCCGAAATTCTACTAGTTTTAAGATATTTCGTTTTTGTCTCCGAAATTGCCAAAATATCACCAAGTAAGGGACATTCGCTATGAAATCGATTGCACAGCTAATTAATACTGCAAATCCGTAACAATATATAAATCTATTATGTTGCTATAGAATCTAATGAACTATTATATTATAAAATATTTCATTTCTATAATTTTGAAAGTGGACAGATAGACGATCCTTGAATAAGCAACTAGGATAGTGAGTTTTTAAACGAAATAATATTTGGCAAATTTGTGTTTTATAAATTTTATTTAGTGGTTTGCAAACGACGAATTTTATTGTACTTTTTTCCCTCCAATAATTCACAGTGGAGTATTGCTTTTGAAATATTTTTCTTAAGTAGAAGGCGTTTAAAGAAAAGCACAATGATTAGATCTAAAATTCGTACGACCAAAGATAGCAATAATTTCATATAAAATAAAAATTTGGTAAAATAGTCCAATGTTTGTGTTTACGAGACAATGGTTCTTTGGTTTTGACATTTATATTAGACAAACACGGATAACAAGTGAAAGCCGATTGCCGCAGTCGGTTAATTTTATATCAAATTTGTATCAAAATAGACTTATTGTATATTTCAGGGATAAAAAAACACCGAAATGAATCTTTATTCTATTTATAATGAGTGAAAAAAATGAAAATGAATTCGATTTCAAAACTAGAGAAGAGAAAGAAATTTGGTAAAAAGAAAATGAAACGTGTCCGCTATAACACATATTCGGGCTCAAACTACCGAAATAAAAAAAATTAACAAAACGCAGCTCAGTTAAATTTCAGAGAAAGTAGTAACAGGAAAAAGAATGGAAGGAAACAAGTAATGTTCTTTCCCTTTCTTCTATTTTCCTTTCATAACTTAACGTTAAGCTATTACTCACAAAAAGAAATTTTTGTTTGTTCTAGCAAAGGCAACCATTTCCAAAGTCAGTATTAGAACACCCGATTGCTTTGCTTTATCAGAAGGAAGTGGAACTCAAAATATTCTACCTGAAATTCGAGATTCTTTTTAGAATAAGCCTCCTTCTTTCGTTCTTTCTTTTTACTTTCTTCGTGGTGGAGGAAACACTCGTTTACTTCTTCGGCCTCTGTGTAGTATTCATTCTATACTTCGCCATTGGCAAATACTACACTCAGATCACGACTATAGTCAAACGTTTAATCCGGGGTGAAAGTTTAAAAAAAATGTATTTCTGCTAATGATATAAAAAAAAACTATAGACAAAAAATGTCGTGTTTCATTTGGGTTCCTTTTTTACTCCATACTACAAGAAACCAGCGGAAGTGCTCTCTCCAAAATTTTCTACTATAAACTCTAATAAATTTTTCATACCTTCTTTCATGGCACTAGTATACAATAGTTATGAAATATTAACGTTTGGCGCGAATTTAACATTTTCACCTTCATTCTTGGCGAGCTATCTGACGATAAATACCTGTCATGCATTAATAGTATACAAAAATCGAATTTGTATTTTAATCATGTTTTTAATCAAAGATTGAAACTACAATTTGACGTAAATATGCTCTTATAGTCAGAAATTCCCAAATGAAATTTTATATATTTGATACACTACGTTTTTGAATTATCACACTTGCTTGCTTCTGAAAGAATAGACCGTCCGGCAGACAACTCTTAGTTGGAGTTCACTCAAAATTTGATAGTTGTCTACACTATAGATTTTAAATCTGGATACCGTAATTTTTCTGTCGCCCATCATTTTGTAATTATCATGATAACAAATATTCAAACAGACGGACTTCCACTGAACAGATATCACACAAAATTTGATAGAAATATGCAAATTTGGTGTTAAGATAATATACCGAATTTCAACCGTCTACCTCAAAGTGTCAAAGTTATCTTTGTCAGACAGTCAAACAGATATACAGACGGTCATTTTCGAAAAATCTGCTTTTCGAACTCAGGGAGGTCTAAAACTTGGAGATTTGTAAAAATCTCGTGTTCAAATTTTTTACGATTACTGTACTTTCTTTATATACTGTACAGAAATTACAACTGTACTTTCTCTACATACGAGTACGTATACGAGAAATTTCTTAAAATTGATTCATACAGGATTTTATCACTTTTTGTACTTTATCAATTTAGTTTGGAATTGAGTTTTAGCTTTAACATTTGTACTTCGACTGGATAATGTTAATTAAAATTAAACTGTATGAGAAGATGAATAATGTACATAAATGATAGATTTTAGCTCTAAATTCTTGTTTTTTTGTTTTTTTTTGCATGTCAGGATAAAATTAAATCATAAAATTTGTATTTTTTGTCTCTTCTGTTTCCGTATGTTGCCGGAATTGCTCTTGTATTTTTACTGAGGAATATAAAGTTATTTTTACTTAAAAATTTATAAATGTGCTTCGTGTTAAATTTGAATTAATATACACTTAATTAATATGTTTAATATGATAATCTCATGACACAAAATTTCGAACCACTAAGTATTTACTCACAAGATAGAGTTGAAGAAATCTGCTGTCAGTATGTTCACCATAGTCATATTTTCTATCCCAATTACATCAGGTTTCGAAGCTGACGCTTTCATCCTCTTCATAAAAGAATTAATCAGAAATTCTCTAAATCTTATCTAATATTTTGGAGCTAAATAAAAAAAGTGTTTCCACGAGAGATTAGACATCTTCCATTTTCAAATTTGACGGAATTAAATCCTTAAATTGAATGAAATTTAAAATGAATATAACAACCTTATTTTTAAATAAATTGCTAGATTCTTTTGTTCTTTTGCTATGAAATACTTTAAAACCGATTTTATTTTGTTAAACATAGTTTTAAAATAAAAGCACGAAAAAAGTATCTATACTTTGAAGTTTAAATTGGGATCAATAGTTTGATTCATGAATAAAAATATCCAAAAGAAATATTTTATACCATCTGAAGAATTCACAACAACTACCAGTACCTTTCACCCTAAATTCGAAAAATGCTTTATCTTATATTAACATGCAGTTTTTTTAGAGAAGCATGAAGGAAGTGAAATTTAAGCAACGCAGAAAGTAAACAAATATATTGCAGAAAGTAATAAAAAATTGCGTTACAATTGGAGAGGTGGAATATAATTTTTTTTTTCAGTTTTAGGACAAATCCTTTTTTAAGATATGGAATGCTTCTTATTTTAATCGTAAATATCTTCGCTAATTTCATAGATAACTCTCCGATACCTTTTCCTGAGATTTTATTATGTAATAGTGTACATTTTTCTAATTAGACTTATTGGCCGTGCTCCTTTATTTTTTTGAATTTTTCTTATAACTTCTTTATTTTGTCGCAAGGGTACTGTAATCAGTATCAAATTTATCATAGTAACTTTACTATAAGAACACTAACTCTATGGGAAGCCGTTTTGAATTTAAAGGGCTTAAAATCATTTTACCAATCCCCTTGTAAATTTTTGTATTTGAACAACATATACACATAGATTTTACCTTCTTAACTTAGATTACCAGCACAAATAAAATAATGTATTACGCAAGCAGGGTTAGGAAAATATAGTCAAGATTAGAAAAATCCATGATTACAAAATCGCAACATTTTTCGTAGAAAATATATAGCATTTTTTTGACAAAACATTCAGTATTTCATAAGAAATATTGCTTTACTTATAAAAAGAATCTGACTTATAAGACATTGATAACAGTCATGTAAATATGAAAAAGTCATATACATTGATTACAAATGTATAAAAAATGAAAAAAAAAACAAACAAACTATTTTTATTGTAAAAATACACACTTCTAATTCTTGAAAATATATCTGCTTCATAATTTATACATTTTTGGTAAATACCCATTCAGATATGATTTTGACCTATCTAACTTCGTAAACAATGTACCACTTAAAACTTGTCAAAGATTCTAATAGAGACCCCCCCCCCCAAAAAAAAAGAAACTTCGAGAAGAATAATCCATATATTTTTGAAAGAATTTGTTCTATCTGTTAAGGGATTTGCGTATTTATATGTGGGATTTGGATAATATTCATTATTAAATCTGTCCGAAAGTGATTTTTGAGAAATAAAATTGCAATAAATGAAAAAAATGGTGGAAAAATAAAATTGACTTTAAAGCAACAAAAGCAAATTAATGCCTCTAGGTAAACAGTTTAGTAAATGCTTTCAATGGATATATAATGAAAAAAATATATAAACCCAGAATCAAATTATCTTTTTTAAAACCCTGTTTTATAAAAGTTATATTTCTGTTATATGCCGATTCGCATTCATGTATTCAGAATGCATCAGTGAATTATGGTATTTGAATATTCTCTATCGACAAAATGTACTGGGAATTTTAGAAAAACGTGCGAAATACATCTAGAGAGAGGAAAATTCTATCAACAATTCCATAAAGAAGAAATCCGAAGCATAAAAATCCGTTTTTCTGATTTCTATCAACTCTGTCGGATTTTCACTTTCATCGATTTCATTTTGTTTGGTATAAATGCGTGAGGTTAATAACTCAATTAAATTTTTTGTATAAATAATATAATTTTAAAGTAGAATTTTAGAATAAAATTTTACTATTTCGTTTGAAAAGGGATTTGTCCTTATTTTATATTATATTATATCAGTATGAATATTCTGATAAACAATTCAAAGTTTTCACATTTCTTTTTCATTCCCTTTTTTTTTTCAGAGTATGTATAGAAATCTAAGTCCCCGAGAAAGTCAATTAGAAAAGTTTGTAATCTTGTACTCAATTTATTTCGAGTGAGAAATTTGAATGCTCATATATTAATTTTTTTGTAATAAAATTAATTTGTATTAAATTTTTACTGCATATAGTTAATACCATTCAGCAGTGTAGAAGGAAAAAAAAAGGAAATAAATTTTTAGAATTCATGGCTATTATAATAATGGACTTCTCTTTTTAGCTTCTATTAGATTATAAATTCATCTACTTATTCAGCCTTTTTATAATCTATACTAAAAATGATGAATTTTGAAAAAAAAAGGAATCCATTAACTCTTTTATCAACCTTCTATAAAATAGGAAGCAATATTTTTTAAATTAAAAAATATATAAATAAATAAATAAAAAATAAATAAAACAATATTGTAAAAGTTCATGGTACTGAAAAATAATTATAAGGAATCCAGATGCTAATCATTATCTTATAAAAAAATTTCAAAACTTTAATTAAAAAGGAAAAAAATTATGTTCATATAAATGTGTCTAGGAAAATTTACCATTTTAGTTCGATTTTTGAAAATCGGCAAAGATGCTCCGATAAAAAAACAAGACACTGTTATGATAAAAAAAAAAAATCACTCCTAAATTTTCAAACTCCAAAAGAATACTAATAAAAGTATTTATTTAAATATATATTTAATTAAAATATGAGTAAATATAAAACTAAACAAGTTATTTATTTTCAGCTGTATGTTCTAAAAAATGTTATCTGACAAAAATGTTATTTTTATAATTAAAACTCAAAACTATTATCCTATTAAGGAAAACATTTTAATTTCTGCACCACTTTTTTAAATTTTAATTTAATTTAATTTAATATTTTTTATATTTCATCTGATGCACAATCTATAATAATATTCATAGATTGTGTTCATTTTAATATTAAGAAAAAATAACTTTCCTTGAATTTAGTATGGAAGTGAATGGAATGAACTTCGAATTAGGATGTTCATTTTCTCTTTTATTTTATAGTACTTTTTTTTATTTGAACATGTAGTAATTTGCTGTAGTCTGATCCAATTGAATTTATTTTCTCAATTCTATTAAATAGTATATTAAAGCATTAAGCAGATGAATTGCATAATAATAGTTCAACTTCGTCAAAAAACATCCTTCCGTCAAAGCTGGTCGTCAAGGGAGACTGACATATAATAACTATGAAAAAATTTCTAGTTTTCTGAAAATATTTTTACTAGTGATTCACGTTTTTGAATTTTTATGGCGGGATTTTCATATTTCTGATTTTTTAAAATTGTTTTCCACTTTATAATTACAAACAAAATCTGTTTATGCTTTCTGATTATTTTATGATACTTTTCAAAATATATGTAATTAGAATAATTAAGTAATTTGGGTTGAATTATTGGGAAATGAATACTGTTTAAAATTTTTGATATTCTAAATAGGATATTATTTGTGAACAAATTAATAATTCTATGAAATTGAAAAAGTTGTTTTTTTCCACAAGACAGGATCCGGATAGAAAATAAATACTATTTCGATTTGAAAAAAATCGCGTACTCTTTGAATTTCTTTTGTGTCAAAATGCTTTATTTGGCAGAATCTAAATCTTCACAAAATTAATGGAAATTAATTGTCTAATTTATGAAGTATTTATCAGATTCTTAATGCTAGATTAAATATTATCTTTAATTACTACATTTTATTTGAAATGAACGAACTTCATTAATCCTTTGCACCTTAATAAAAATTTGTTTAAATACTTTTGTATTTTAAACTTGAGAAAAGAGTAGTTCATTATGTGCGATTTGACAAAATTGGAGTTTAATTGACATTTGAAAGAACCTTGTGTATCATTCAACAATTTCTCTTAGACTGGTAACATAATTTCATACTTTATCTGATAGTAATTACCTAATAATCAATAAACGATTATCTGCAGAACAATGCTGTAAAAGGGAAAGCATTTATAAAAGCCATTAGAGTAATTTTGTGCAGTTTTTCTTCTATTAAAATGCCGGTAGTCATATTATCGATCCAATAGGAATAAAGTTTCGGAAACTAGTTGAAGATCATTAAAGTTATAAACTGCTTCCAGTAAAACTGGAATGTTTGACGACTCCAATTTGCAACCTTTGCATTTAAATGCAAGTATATCAGAAGATATTAATTCTAAATTTCAAAAACGCCTTTCATCCAGCATCTTTTAATAATCCATCTCATATTCAGTTCATCGGAGATCAGTTTTTATGTTATCAGCCTTTTTATCAAATGCCAATCTGTAGTAGATGACATCCGGTATTTTGATGTTGGTATCTGAACCTTAAAAATTAATTAATTTGCAACTATCCAATTAGTTTTTAAATGTCATGCATAATAACAAATTGCCAAAATTTCATCGATAAGTTTTCTAAAATACGCATCGGTATGAAGAACATTTTAGTAAATTATCCTTGTTAACACAAACAATTATACGATATTCTGAATGCCTAACAGTATCGCTGGGCATTTTGTGTTAGTAGTTCGTTAATCCATATTATACAACTCCAAAATAGGCACAGAAATCGCTCTTATTGTACATTGCCGAATGACAATAGTAAAATGTAAGCCAATCACTATACGAACGTTTCAGATTTTTTTTCATTGAACGTTTCTATAACTGCACTTACTTCAACGCGTCACCAGTTAATGAAGCTGAAAATCATTCTTGAAAGTGCTTTATATAATTATTTGGACTTCAGCTATACTTTATACTACACATTTTAAAAATTTTTAGCACAGAAAACATAGATAAGTGATCTTTTAAATTATAGCGCGTAATTATTTATTTGTGTAGAATTACATTTTGCTCATTAGAGTCTATATAAATAAGAAGTCCGGAAATATTACACCTATCTTCATTAACATTACATCTAATAATTTTCATATATTAGGTGTTACTGATATATGAAACAAATGCATATTATTGGTTTAAAATTTCATATTAATTATTTGAGGCATGAAATTTAAACCAAGAAAATTTATATTCTTAAAGCTTGTGTTTATGTCTCTCCATATAATTTTGAATTTAGACGGGGAATCTTACATAAAAAGAATCTAAACGATGTGAAATGTTTAAGAATATAAGGTATATTTTATTCAACGTACAATCGAAAAACGTCATAAAACCTCATACTGAAAGCCACAATAAAAACCTCATACTGAAAATTAATTTCTATCTAAAAATCTGACTATAGATTTTATGCCTTGTGTAATCTCATTACTAATGTCATTCACTTTATTTGATTCCCAAATTCTATGCTATAGCTATTTAGCTATAGATAGTACAATCGATAGCGTAGTGTAAGCCACGCTATAGGTAGCATATATTTTTAAAAGAAGCAAGAAGCTAACAACAGTTTTTAAATCGACATCTCTTTCTTTATGGAATATTACAAAAGCGTTGCACTTTCGCTAAAGTGAAAACATTTCTAACAATTTTAGCATTCACTTAAAATTTTGAATTATGAATGTAAACATAATAATACTGAAGATCAAAAAATTATCTTATTAATTATACTAATGTTTTAACCAACAAAATTAATTTCTATTTTTAACGATTTAAAAAAATAATTTAACCATATTTATCAGCAATTTAGCTCACACGAAATAAAAATAAAATTTAACTGCACGAGAAACGTTCCGCGTGCATAGGAAAAAATTAGCATTTATCAACAAGCTGCCATTACATTTACAAATGCTCAAATGAAAAAAAAAATATTATTGCAAACGAAATAAATATGAAATATCATTTTTCTAAAAAGTAAATGCAAAATATAATATTTTATAAGTTACGTGTATCAAAATCTATTTGAAAAATTACCGTTAATTGTTCTCATTATAAGGCATGCTATTTCGCAAGAATTCACGCGAATGTTTTCAAATCCTCAGAGACACGTCTTTTGAAGAAAGATTAAATTAATGTTTTAATTTAATAATTGAGAACGCATACCACAAATTTCAGTGAATTTTCTTCTGTTCACGCAAATATTTTTTTTATAAACGGTAATTATTACTTGTATCTAATCTGTAAAAATTAACGATAATAATTTAATAATTCTTATCGTTAATATAGATAACGATAATGCTAATTATAGATAATACAGATAATGGTAGTTATTATAGCTAATTATTATAGTTAATTATTATCATTATATGTATGTAAGCATAATTTTTGAAGTAGAAGGCATTCAAGTAGTTTCAAAGACATTGAAGAGACTTTTGATTTCTTAACTTTGTTTTTATTTTCGTCACGGGAGCCAACACAGAACGACACAACACGAAATGAGGAAAAGCTTATGAAAATTTTATCCTGTGAATATATATTGTTAGATTTTAATAGGGATTCCTAACACGTGTCAATCACAAGTAAGGGAAACACCGGGATCTTTTAGTGGAATTTGTTTATATCAGCAATATTTTATCCCTTCACTCGGAGTGTGGGAATGTATTGGATTTTAGCCGATTCAACAATTTTAGAATTCATGTTGAATTAATTAAATAGAAAAAGTGGAATGGGCTCAGGAAATAAGAGAGTATTTTAGAATGAAGTTAATATGAGCTAAATTAAGCTAAAAATTAGGAAATTGATTAAATTTAAATTTTAAATATCATTAAACACACACACACACATATATATAATTTCGAATAAGATATCGAAATTATAAAAGTAAAAAATTGCTATCTATGTATCAAAGACCACTTAATCGACTTAAAAATAATAAAATATTTTTAACACTAATTTTAAAAATTAAAATGTAATTAAAAAATTGCTACATTAGTGGAAGTCTTAAAGTTGTCAATAAATTCCGAAATATAACTTCTAAATGTTAGTAAATTTCCTTTCGTCAACGTTTTTAAAAACTGACAAAATGGGAAAGGAGTCATATTTCAGGGAAAATGTTGCTAATTGTTTTCATTTAAAATTTTAGCCAATGTAAAGAAATTCATCTTATTTATTTTCTGCAGTTTAAAAGGGACTCGATATTTCAAGGTAAAAATAATTTGATTATAACGACTAATTCTTATGATTTCACAGCCCATTGACAATATGATTTTCTACTGGATACAGTAAAATTCTCGCTTTGTGGAAACATTTCAAGTAGGAATAAATTTTTTAATTTTTTTTTACTTCTATTTGAACAAAACTTTTTACTCCATTAATACGAAACTGTCAATGAAAGACATATATAATAAAGGAAAATTAAATCACCATTTATGATCAGTTTTATACATAAGACAGAAATGTATAAACAAATTTTAAAAAATTCATTTTCCAAGATTTCCAAATGCATATTTTAAAGTATTTAAGTATAAATTGGTAAGATTGAGGAATATAAGGTGTGTGCCAACAATACCGTTACACAAGTAAAGAGCTCATTAATATTTACTTTAAATAAAAATTAGAATTTTGCTGGCAAAAAATAAATAAATAAACATTGCAAAATAAGACCTGAGTTTAGATGTCAGATTTACAGATCTGAATATATCAAATAGGTTTAAGGATAGTAATTAACTTTTGGCCAAAATAAACTATATATAAATGTAAGCAATTAAAAGTATCATTCATAAATCATTTTCTGTATCTATCATTTCGAATTACTACAAAAAGATAGTTTCTTCAATTCAGTTACTCAGTAGGAGAGTTGAAATTTCTCTTCCTTTAATTCAATATTATTTGTACACACATGTCCAAAATTAAAGTCACAAAAAGGTTTTTAAAAGTAATTCTCAATGGCTACCAGTAAAATTTAAACAAATTATATTTTATATATTGTGAAAAACCGGTAACACGGTATTAACCTTTGTTGTGGGAAAAATATTATTTAGCATTAGTTTGAGGAACTAATGAAATTAGACCGTTTAGGCATCTGGGAGTTTTGCCTGCAATTTTATGAATATTGCATTAAAGCAAAATATTTAACCTGTTTCCAGTGACAATGAATTCTCATAATCGTTTAGACGATTACTTGAGATGGAGAGCCGTTGAAGCTGGGCAGTCTCAAGCGGAGGTGGCTCGATGGTTACAAGTGGCACCGAAAGTGGTATTCAGGTTGTGGAATCAATTCCAAACAAGTGGTAATGTAGCCAGGAAGAACGGCCAAGGCCGTCACAGAGCAACGACGTCTGCACAGGATCGCTATTTGGCATTAAGCGCACGACGGCATAGGCTGACAACGACTCCTCAACTTGCTCGTGATCTTGCTGCTGCGTCTGGAATAAGAATTTCCAAACAAACAGTATACATACATCTAGCAGAGAGGGCCCTTTATACCCGGCGTCCAGTTGAGTGTGTCCCTTTGACTGCATCCAACAGAAAAGCCCGGTTGTTGTGGTTCCGAACACACCAGTCTTGGGCATAGCAAGAATGGGGGGCATGTTCTTTTCAGTGATGAGTCGAGATTTACCACACAGAGTGATACGCGTCGAATCTTCATCTGGAGAGAGCGAGAAGCTCGTTATCATCCCTCCTACGTAAATGAAATCGACAGATTTGGTAGCAGAGGAATCCTTGTCTGGGGTGACATAATGTTGGGCAGTCGTACACCAATGCACGTCTTCGATGCGGGTACAGTCAATACTCATCGCTATAGGGATGAGATCCTTGAAGCCTAAGTGAGAGGTTGTTCCAGGGTGCTTTTGGCCCAGACTTCATGTTTATGGACGATAACGCGCGTCCACACAGAGCCCAGATCGTTGATGATTTTCTTGAGGAAGAAGATATTCGACGTATGGACTGGTCCTCGAGATCTCCGGATCTTCATCCTATTGAACATGTTTAGGATGGTCTCGGAAGAGCTATTTCACTGCTTATCCCTCCTCCTAATACCCTCCAAGAGTTCCTTTTGGAAGAATGGGCTTTTTTGCCCCAAAAATTTATTGACATCCTCATAAACAGTATGAAAGCTCGTTGTGAAGCCTGTATAGCAGTGAACGGTGGTCACACTCCGTGTTAGACAGGCTTTCCTCGATATAAAGGCTTTATCTCTGATTCATAATGTAATACTTTTTGATATACCCTGTTTCTTAATTCCAAATTAAAATCTTTTTCATGTTGTTATGCGTCTATGTTTTTTCGTCCATTGTAGAGTACCTCTATGCCAAATTTCGGGGCAACACAGTGAATAGTTTTTCATTTTTCGTAGATTTAATTTTGTGACATTAATTTTGGACATGAGTGTACTTAAAACAGTTAAATTCTGAAGCAAAATTTATTTCATTCCAAAAAAGAACCAAAATTGTCATGCGTATAAATGCAAAATTTAATTGGTCATATTTTTAAATATATGCCATTTTTTTAAAAAAGATATTCTATTTTTAAAAAATATATGTTTGAAAAAATATGCCATTCTTTTTAAATATGTGACTTATTTTAAAACGTCTACTAACTGTAACATGAAATTAAAATAAAAAATGACTGACTGAAACAAAAGTACAAACCAACAGATGAAAATAAATAACATTCATATATTAATATATGTGATATTTTTAAATCTAATTTAAATTTTAATTAATTTCGTAATTTTTATTTTGAATTAGCCCATTATAACTTCATTCTAAAATGTTCTCTTATTTTCTGATCCAATTCCCACTTTTTATTTAATTATATATAACACACGCTAACACCTTTCAAAGATGCCCACTATTTCCTTGCCTAAGTTGACATTTGGTAAAGAAATCCTTGCCAGAACCTTTTAATAAAATGAGTGAAGGGAAAAATTTTGGTCACTTAGCTCTTATATCGCAATGTAAACAGTCGTCAATCGCTTCTTTCTTTATGCTTCCCGGGAAGAAATAAATTGAAGTTAAAATTTTCAAAGTTTTTTTCTTTTCGGCCACGCATCTGCAAAATTATGATTACATATCATATATGCGATTTGTATTACACAATGATGACTTAGAAAATTGCCTGTTAATATTCTCTTAATTGTAAAAGAGAAAATTTTATTTTTTTGGAATAAATGAATTAAAATCTTGCCATCTGTACAGAAGAAATTAAAAATGAAGAAGGTTGGAAAAGTGCATCTCTTTAGATGTTTAGAAAAGTATAAGCAATGAAAACTATATTGCAAATCAGAAGCTTACATTTAGTGAATTAATAACCGATATAATTAAGCATATTATATATATATATATATATATATATATATATATATATATAAACATAATAGTGTACAATTCAGAATAAATCTAGTAAACTCAACGCTGATAATTGATTGATTGACTTTTGAACTTTTTTCACACATTTTTTTCATAGCAGTGACATTTTAAAAGTTGATTTAAAATATATTGAAATGAAAATTTCTAGAAGCATTTTCAAGTAGCATGGATTTCGAGAATCACCGCTAAGAATCAAGAAGTTTGGAGAGAAATGATAAAAAAATTACATTTTCAATTCTAAGCAAGTAAAGAAATATGATTTTAACTAAAATATTATACAGTATAGCTTATAAAAATGTTAAGAATATTTATGTAATCTCTTTTAATTATAAATTTTATTTTGGATTTCTTTTTCTGTTGTAATCCTTAAAATTTAGGATTCTAATAAAGAAACAGTGTACTTTAAAAAAATCTGCGTTCAAATTTAGTTACTTTTAACCACCCACTGATTATCACACTAGTATATATACAAAGTAACAGCAAAAATAGATTAACTCAAACAATTAAAACATTATTTTGTTAACTATATTTTGGTTAATCATCTAAGTAAAACAACTGCAGAAAGAAGACCATTAGGGGAAAAAAATCGCTCTTATTCTTTTCTTTTCTTTAGTTTTGCTTTCAAAACTTAATGTTGAGTTATTATACTAGGAAAGAGTCTTTTTTCTTTGTTAGTGTAACAACATCAGAACCTTTACCAGAGAACATCAGATTGTTGTGACCCATCATGGAAGAAATGTAATTCAAAATGTTTTATCCTGAAATCGAGATGTTTTTTAAAGTACACTAAGTACACCCTCGTTCTTACCTTTTGATTTTATCATGTGAGAATATGATGTTGTTTTGGTTTAGGTTTTTGAATTCTCAAAATGTGTAGCAACAAATTGGCAATTTATCGCTTTTGAGGCATCAATATTTCGCTTTTAGGGTTATTAGAAAATAATGTAGATTTGTCACATTTGGCGATTTATCGCCAACGAAATTTACACTTGATTTCCAAATTATTCATTCTCTGAATTCTTATGAATTGTCTTAATTTTAGTCAGTAAACAGTTTAAACCGGTTTGAAACAATAACGAGACTATCAGGTTATGCATGCGTCCATATTTAAAAAAACGATATATTTTTTTTTCTCATCTCAAAATTGGTCCAGCTGCAAAACTTTATTTGCCAGTTAGAAAAATTGAAAATGAAAATTAAAAAAATTATAGATTTCATTTTATTATTTATTTTTTATTTAAACAATGCAACATCTTTCTGGATTCTTCAATCTCCATTGAACAATTTTCCATTGTGTAAATGCATTTAGATCCTGATTTTAATCCGAATTAAAATCCTGAGAAAAAAATGAAAAAGAAAAAAGATATAGAAAGTAAAAGTTATTTTTATGAGCTCGTTTTTAAAACGCTTTTGAAACGAGGAGTTCAATTAGAGAAAAGGAGTTTGGATTTAAAAAAATTTAAACTATGGAAATTTATGAACCTTTATTTGCTAGCAATTCTCCATGAATAATAAAACCAAAAACATTTCTGTATTGCCTGCTACTGCTCTGTTCCTCAGACCATTAGACTTTGTACTATCCAAATTTGCATCTTTAAACAATTTCATTGCAATTTTAAATTAAGTTTTTAGTTAAAAATTGTGCAAATATATATATTTATAATTTTTTTAAAAAATATTATACAAAATTTAGGTCAAAAGGTTTCTTAAAATCAAGTAAAAATTTATTGGTCGCGCAATTATTTTCTAATTTCGGCAAATTAAAAAAAAATAGCCATAATTTTCTAACGGTCTATTTTCCGCACATTTTTGAGAGGCAGAGAATCAAAACCTATTTTTTTTATACTTCGCCACAATGAAATTATAATTTTCATTTTATTTCTTTTGAGAAATATTATATCATATTAGGTAATATATCCGATAGGTTGAAATATGATACTACTTTTTCTAGCTCACGAGCAATATTTCAATCCCCACCATTTGCTTTTAGATGCACTCATATCATTAAATGATCTATTTTAATAATGAAACCAACACGGTAAGAATAAGAAAGGGAGGGCTACAGTGCTACGTAAAATAGAAGCTGCATTATACCGGCTGATACACTTTTCATCATTGTTTCATCATGTGATTTTCTGCTTTACAGAGATTCCTATACACAGCATAGGACTACCAAACAACAAGATTTATTTAGCGTAGTTTGTGCTTGAATGTATCTTCTGGAAGGAAACATTGATATCAATTTATATATATAATATATTTTATTACAAATAAACTTTAATAAATATTCGCTTAGAATCAACAGCCAGACAAAGCCAAATTCAACCAAAGACAGCTAGTTTTCTGCGTTATAGAAATATACAGAGTAATGAAGTTCGAACTATGTCAATGCGGCGATGGCATACAGATTTTACTGAATAATAAATCTATCAATCACACTATTTAAACGAACTCCAAATTTGGCACAATTATACTTTGAATACCAAAAATGTAAAATTTGTGAAATTTTTTCTTAAGTAAAACATAAGCCAGATTTTGCTTTTTCCATTGATAACTTTTCCGGAATATTATTTCATAAAATTGATTTCTTCACCATTTTAAAGCTAAAATATAGCCATAATTTTGATATTTTAATTGTCACACAATTTTTGCCACAATTTAAGAAATAATTATATATTTTTTGGTTAACTTTAAATTGTAATTCTCATTGTTACAATGAAAATTGAACGGCTTCTATTAGTTATTTAATAGTGATTATTTTTTTTACCATTGTTCAAACCTCTAGACGAAAAATTGAAACTTATTGTCTTTTTAAAATTACATGACAATTCAGAAAATAGGAAATGCAATATTTTGGAAAGCAACACAGAATTATAAGATAGAATAAATGGTCAATTATAATTTATACTGTAATGTCGTGTAGCTTTCACTATTGATTGTAGTGTTCAAAATGAACAGAATAGGCGTTAGTCTGTGAAATCAACAAGGCCCTTCAAAATTTGGAGTCTAAAAATATCCTTTTTGAAGGAAATCAGAAGAATCAAGTAATACATGAAATTTTTAATTAAAATTAAACATAAAAAATATTATTGTTAAACTTGGCGGTCGCAAAAGGCTGTTTGCCCAAAAATGAAAGCCAAACAATTAGTGAAGTATTTAAAATGTATTAGTATTCAAATAAAAGAAGCAGTCTTAACAAAAACATATTAAAAAATATGACTAAAGAGGGATATAATTGATTTTATGATATTCGGAAACAATATATTAGAAATAATTCGTTTTATGATATTATTATAATTTCCTCAGTGTAATTTTGTATTCGTAAGAAAAAAAATCTTTTTTGTTCCAATTTCATTCTCAGCAAGATATCTGCTTCAAAAAGTTACATAGTTCGAGATATTTTATCACCTTTACAGTAATTCCGACTTAGCTGTTTCCTCGTGGGAAATTGGAAACTACCTGCTGTGTGGAAACTTGTTAAAGTAAACGGTTTCTACAACAAGGAAGAAATAACTCGGAAATTGTATTTAAATCCTATTATCAAGTGTGAACATGATGTTGTTGTGGTTAGGGAGTTTTGAAGCTCGAAATCGCGTAGGCAATGAATGAAGCATAAATGGCATCATCATCTTTTAATCGCATATATTTTTTTACCTGTTTTTACCAATATTGCATTATTATTATGTATGCTTCTTTGAAAGCAGATGCGTTTTTAAAACGTTGACCTGCTTTTACCAGCATTGCTTTATTATTACGAATGCTTCCTTTGGCAGATGCGTTTCTAACAGGTTGACGTAGAATTATGACATCATAGCTGTTATTTCATCTCAAAATTGATTGAGCTCGAAAACTTTGTTTGCCAGCTAGAAAAATTGAAAGTTTAAAAAAATTATCATTATCTATTTAAGCATATAATTTTTTAATCAAAAGGCTGTTTCGAAGACACTGAAGAGACTTTTGAAATCTTTAAGTCGTTTTATTTCATCCCAGAGAAACACCCATCATGTGCAAGCAGGAGCAACGAGCACGGACACAACACAGAACGACACAGAGCGGAATTAGAAAAGCCCATGAACATTTTATCCTTGGTCTTATATAACATGAGATATTGATAGGGAAAATATTTCTCCACACTGCTTATATACAATGAGATTTCGATAGTGATTTTCGCTACACGCGTCGACCAGACAAGGGAACACACAGGGATCTTTTAAAAAGAATTTGTTGTCAGCGATATTTTGTTCCTTAACTCTGCATGTAGGAACGTGAGGTTTTTAGCTGATTAAGCAATTTTACAAAGCTTCTATTGAGTTAATTAGATAGAAAAAGTGGAATGGGATCAGGAAATAAGAGAATATTCTAGAATGAAGTTTATATGGGCTAAATTGATCTAATCATTAGAAAATTAATTAATTTAAAATTATTTTTTTAAAATATCATTACACACACACACATATATATATGGGATAGAGACTGATAGAAAAGTCTCATAATTGTTTCAAACCGGTTTAAACTGGTTAATGACTTTAATTAAGACAAATAATGACTTAAAAAATAATAATGTTCTCACATGATAACTTGAAATTTGCGATCGTAAATTTCATTAATTTTTTTTATTTTTTGTAATATTGTTTAATTAAATATTTTACAGTTTCTTATATCTTCTTTCTACAGAATATGTCTCTACATTGAATTTTGTATCTAGGAATAGAATAGGAACTTGGAAGAAAGATCTAGAAAGAGAACTGGTCTCATAGATAAAAAAAAATCGAGTTAATTGCACTGTGAATAAACAAAAAAATTCCCCGTTACTACAGGGACGAAAGAAATATATATATATCCAGAATCAGATTATCATTTTAAATTTCAATTTTGTTGTCTTAATATCATTCTGTTAGGACTAGAAGATGATTTATATCCAGGAAGGCAGAAAAAATCCAAGAAGTTTAAGGAAGATAAGTTTCTTCTTTTGTGAAATGCGTAAAAAAAAGAAAAAAAAATATTTTGTTATATTCTAGAGTAGAAGAAATGTTACTCAAAAATGTACGATAGAAAATTTGAATTCCCAGAAATGCATTTATTTCAACAACTATAATCAAAGTCGAGTTCTTAAAAGAGAAGCAATATGTTGTAATTAAAAATGACGAAACGGAGAATTTGAAACTTAAAAGCGTAAAGAGAGTTCCTTGAAAATATCCATTGATAGTAAATTTTCTCACATTCTTGGCCAGAGATACAATCTTTTTGATTAAGACTTCACAGGCACTTGCTGAAATCCATCGGAATAGTGTTCGACAACGTCATCCGAACAAAAAAATTTTCCATTTACGGAATTGTTTGTTACGGAATACTTCCGTTTAGGGTACTTTTTCCGATTTGTTGGTAGATGAAATAAACAGTCCTTTAGTGACAGACGACGACTTTTATTACACACAAAGAGACGAATACAGAGACAAGACAAATATATACAGCCGAGACGAAGACAGGCAACACATTACAACAAACAGTAGGCCACAAATACTAATCGGTAGTAAAAACAATCAAAGCACACAAAGCGGCCAAACAGAATTCAGCAGAAGGAGGGAATCTACATAGCTTCTACGGTCTCTACAAACGTCTGCAATTCACCACTGTCTCCTCCCTTAAGCTGTATCCAACTACCAACTCACTACTACACGACTGGCTACTCCTCACACGACATGAGGCTATCTCTACTATAAAAGCAAGGAACATACAATAAACGCCGAGAAAAATACAAATTGACTGGACTAGTAAATGGAATTAGAAAATAAGTCAGATTTTCAGACCGAGAATTTTCTCTGTTATAAATGAAATGCATCCAAGTTCAATTCACATATATAAAACGTTTCGTAATAAAACATAGGTTAGTTAATTTTCTAGAAAAATCAACAACAAGGGAAGAAAAGAAAAACATTATTCTTTCCTTTCCATTTCTCTATTTTTGCTTTCATAACTTACCGTTGAGTTATTACAAGCAGAAAGAAATTCTTGTTTGTTGTAGGAAAGACAACAATTTCCAACGTATCAAAACACCAGATTGTTTTCCTCATCACGAACGAAGTGGAGCTCAAAATATGTTACCCGAAACTGGAGATGCTTTTTAGAGTAAACTAGGCTTTCTCCTATCCAGCCCTTTTCTTTATATTATTTTTCCTGGTCGAGGTAACCTTCATCTACTTTCTCAGGCTTTATCTAACATCTTTTCTCTACTCTGTCATCGGCAAATGCACTTGAAACAGAATTACAGAATTGCAGTCAGATATTTAATCCAGAGAAAAAGCAGAACAATTTGAAGACAGGAAATCCACCTCTCCAGAAAAAAAAAAGAAAAAAGAGATACTATAAAATACTGCTTTTATGGATTCTTTTTAACTTCATAATACGAAAAATGAACTTAATGATTTCATTTATTCTTTGATTTACAGTTTTATTCTTTCCCCTCATCAAGAATTCATTTTAAATTAAGTTTTCGTTTTAAAATTCTTACTCAGTCATTTTCCATGGTGATTACACAGAAAAAGTTTTGTGATTCTAGATAAATTAGGAGATATTTTACATCTAAATATACCTAGAACGTCCGCTAGTGTCGTTTAGACACCAAAGCAATTTATCATTATAAATAGCTGTCGTTCAACAAACGATATTTCACTAAGTAAAACAAACTTCCCAAAGTACTATCGCACATTTGTTTGCAGTGTTATTATTTAAGTGCAGTGTTATAGGGTTCGCAGCTGAAATCAATCCATTATTCTGAAATTGTTGTGTCTAAGTGTTTCGTTACACAGCATTTACTTACTTGCTCATTAAAAAAAAATTTCCTTCGATTTTCGAACCTTGTGCAGAGCCGACGCACTGAAACGATGGCTCGTAAAAAAAGGTCAAAGCCCAGATGAAATTGCTAATTTGTTGCAAGAGCTTTCTGAGAATGAATCGGATGGTGGTGAGCTGCCTTGTTCTAATTTAGATTCCGATAAAAACTTAAGATTACGTGAAGTGACTGCGAAAATCTAAAGAAAGTGCAAAGGAAATTGATAATATTCCAGTAAATCCTTATATGTCGCTAGGGGTAGCACAGAATGGATACCGCATAATGGTAATGTCCCTGGCAGATTTGCGGCTCGAAATGCGATCTTGCAGCAATCAACTCTTAGATTATTTATCGCTCGGTATTGGATATCACTGTATCCATTGCAAATGAGGTATGTACAAAATATTATGCATAAAAATGATAAATAATGATTAAAAAATTTGCATTCTCCCAAAAATTACGATTTTGCTTATTATACTAGTATTTATCAATATTATTGTTTTATTTCATTTTACATAATTAAGTAATTTGTTTTGTTACAGTTTTTTATGATATAAAGGGTCATAATATATGATATTTATGTGAAATAATGTTAAAAAGTCTTAAAACTAAACCCTATGAACAGTAGTCCTGCAATTATTTAGTTATTACAATTATTTTATCTATTTTATATCGCGATGTCGAAACGACACCGGTGGATGTTTAAGGGTAATCGAAATCCCGGACGTTCTACTGATAAAACGATATTGTACATATACAAAGAATTACTTACTTTTTTGCATTCAATTCTCTTGCCTTTTGAAAGAAGATTAACTTTTATACGTTTTGTCTATAGATCTGAGTTTATTATGAATTTGGAGACAAATACTCTATTCAAAACAAATAAACCTTCTTCCTGTTATTGTTAGAAACTAATTAACATGTGAAAAAATAAGCTCTTACAGGAAATTTCCGAACCACTTCTTTCTTAAAGGACGGAGTTGAAATAATAGCTTATATCGTATATTATGTATACGTATGGCATACATCGTAGTCTATCATATTTCATTTCCCAATTAAATCTTGTGCATTTAGTCTTTTCAAAAAATAATTCCTCAATTTTACCACGACTTATGATTTGGAGCTATGTTTGAAGGTACTACCACAGAACCGTAGGTTTAAAAGGTATTTCAGGGTCAAATTTTACAGAATTTTCAAATTTACACAGACATTGGGCTTTAAGTTTCCTTTTAGTAAAATATTTTTTTAAATGATTGGTGGCCATAAGATTATCTGTGTATGATTTTCTAAAAACATGTTTTAAACAGAATACATGATAAAATTTTAATTCTTCAAAACAATAACTGTTTAAAGAATAATCTTTAAACATATTAAATAGGAAATATTATTAAATTATTTTTTGAAAAATGTTAATTTCTTATATGAGAGAATAAAACCAATTTTTTTGTAACAATGATTTTTTCACAATTTATCGTACATTTTACTTAAATGTAGTATTTTAAATTAAACCAAGAAATTCTCAGCTCAGCTGACGATAAGGTTTTTAACAGATAAAAAAATATGATGAGTCTGGTTTTAAAGATATGCTTTCAATGCTTTCATAATAACATGATATACTACATATTATCATGCAATAAAAGAGAGCCCTGTCTATTTAAAAATTATTACTTTAAAAGAACTTTATTTTAGCATTCGGGGTGCTGTTGGTAGCTGACATTATGAATAGTATTTGTTTCGCTTACAATAACAATATTATACTTGCAAATTTGTATCTGAAATGTAATAAAAATTGATATTTTTATATCAATCTTGTGTCTTAGTTGCACATCTAGTTATCAACATACACATATGTTTTATATATTACAATGAACATAAACTCAGAACACTTTTAGGAAAAATATTTGAAATAAATTTAAATGTAAAATTGTCAAATTATTTAAACTTTGAATACATTTTCTAAAATATAATATTCAGACCAAAAAATTATAACCCATAAATTTGTTTGTATCCATATTATTTACAATTTATATAGCTTAATTGAGAAATATACAACTAAAGAACTAAATGATGAAGTATTTTACTTGTTAAAGTTCTTAAAGATTAAAGCAAAATGCTTATTTAACTATCCGTTCAAGAAAAATTTATAATAGTAAAATTTATATTAATTGGCAATGATGGATTGTGGATGATATGAAATTATCTACAACACATATTTAAAGAGTAAAAGAGTGCTTCAGTGTTATAAATTCAATGTACATATTACAAGGTTCAGAGAAAATCTATAGCCAAGAAATTACATATATGTAAGCATTATTTTCCGTGAAGCAGAATGCAGTTTCGAAGACATAGAAGAGACATTTTATATTTTTAACTTCGCTTTAATCCAATCCGGAAAGGTATAATATATTTACAAGAAGGCGCGGACAAGGCACGTCCGCCACAGGTCGAGACAAGAGCAGAAGTCGGGAAGAAGCGAGAAAAAAATTATCCCTCGTCCTATATAACATGCTATATTGATAGGGAAAATATATTTTTACAGTGCTAATATATTATTAAGATTCTGATAGGGATTTCTGACGCCTGTCAGTCACAAGTAAGGGAAACACGGGGATCTTTTAAGAAATAATTTGTCACTTTAGCGGTATTTTGTTCCTTGACTCGGAGTGTGGGAAAGTTAGGCTTTTTGCCGATTCAGGAATTTTACAAAGCTTCTCTTAAATTTATTTACAGAAAGTGGAATTGGATCAGGAAATAAGAGAATATTTTAGAATGAAGTTACTATGGGCTAAATTAAGATAAAACATTGGAAATTAATTAATTAATTAAATTGAAATTAGAGTGTAAAATATCATTACACACACACACACACACACACACACACACACATATATATAATTATTAATCATTAAACATGCTGTATAAATAGGTATTTCGAACTACATAAATGAAAATTGCGCATGTATGATACAGCACAAAAAAAGAAATATTTCTATAATATGACGTTTGAAAACAAATCGTTATTTTGATAGAAATTTTTTTTAATTAGTAAGAAATACCGGAATATAACTTCGGAGAATGGTTAGCAAAGTTTCTGCCATTAACGTTTTTAAAACGGACAAAATGGCAAAGGCGGCATATTTTAGGGAAAATGTTGTTAATTGCTTTCATTCAGGAACAGAGCATGCGAAAAGAAAATTGCACTTATTTATGTTCTCCAGTTTAAAATGAGCTTAATGTTTCTGGGTAGAGTTAATTGTGTGATCATAACGAGCAATCCTTTTAATCTCACAGCCCATTAGCAGTCGGATTTCTACGCTTTTCAGCAGCTGAACCGGAACTTTTTCCTGCAAAAAGATTAAAAGAAAAACAAAAGCACCTCTAGCACGGCTTTCGCATTGTCGCAGCTGGAAAAACTTGAACATAATCGTGTTGTGGAGGGTGTTTCAGCTGCTTTTCAAGTAAGAATTGATTTAACTGCTTTTTTTTTTCATTCTCATAGCAATTTTTTTACTGTATTAATACGAAACTGTGGAAATGCAGGAATGAAAGTGGGAAAAAGAAAGAAAAATATAATGCAAACTAAAATAAATTACCAATTATGATCGTTTCAAGCAAAAGGCAAAAGTGTAAAATCAAATTAAAAACGATTTCATTATTTCAGGATATATGTTGTCTTAATTATATTCATCTCTGAAAATGCAAATTCACACAAGTAGGTAGAGCCAAGGAAAGATCTGAAATGATATGCAACTTTTTGTAAATTAGGATACTTTACTTCGTCCATTCGATTCCGTCCATTTTACTTCGTCCTTTAGGACTTCGTTTCCCTCAAGAGATGCAGAGAATATATTATCTATCTATACTTATAATAAAGTTCAGTGTGTGTGTGTCTCCATGTCCAACCAACAATTAGAATAATCGTAAAGATTATAGTCGCAGAGGCATGGAGAGGTGTTGTGTGTGTGTTGGCGCTCTACAGGCCAGATCGCTCGACCTACAGCTACCAAATTTGGCACATGTATATCTTGGAGGCTGGGAATGCGCCCCTCGGAGCGATTTTTTCGAATTTTTAATTGCAATTTTAAGTAATTAAAAAGTAAGCGGAATTTTGGCGTTTTTCTGTGATAGCTTCTGAAAATATCATCGCATAAAAATGATTTATTGATTAGTAAAAATGATTAGTTAAAGTTCAAAAAATAATTTTTTCAATTATGCTAATGTTTTAACCTATAAATTAAATTTCTATTTCTAAAGATTTAAAAAAAACTAATTTAATCACATTTTTTAACAATTTAATTCAAAATTTAAATTTAATACAAAAATAAAATTTAAGCTGCACGAACATGTTACGCATTATGGGGGAAAAATTAGCTTTTATCAATGTGTTGTCATCACATTGACAAAAGCTCAAATTAAAAATAAATTAACTGTTATTGGAAATTAAACATATTAAATATATAAAAGTGTAATTTTCAAAATGCGTCTGTATGAAATGAAATAAATAGGATATTTTCGAAAAAATAAATACAAGGAAAAGTTTTTTTATGTTTTTATAATATTTATATTATTAATTCAATAAAACAGTTTTATTTAAGGCAAACATAATTTAATATATATAAGATATGGATTCTAATCAGGGCCCAATAGGTGATTTGGGACATACATCTGCTAACAAAATGGTCTAAAATTGAAGTAAGTAATTATATTTTTTGTAACTTGAGCCAATAAATCCTATGATGAATTAGAATTTTACATTTTTATATAGATCCTCTGCCCTTTGAATCATATTGATCAAAATATTCTTGAGACACTAATATTTTAAATAAAAAGAGTTACACTCAATTAATTAAATCAATCACTAAAGCTGATTGATTTCTGTAAATTTAAGTATCCCCATTCTATAAAAGCAAGCGATTACAGATAACTTCATTGAGCATTTCAAATAATAGAACGAATCCTCTCCCAGGGTTTCTCAAAAGTGATTGACCTAAGATTATAAAATTTTGATTGTTCTAAAAATGTAATATTCAAAACTTAATAAATCGGTTAGATTTGATCGCAGAAAATAGAAGCGTTTATTTATATAATTAAAAATTGAAGTGTCAAGAATATTTTTCAAATAAGACTTCTTAGGACCAAGGGGCTGTCTAGAATTTAAATTTCATAATTTTTGAAGTATAGACCAAAAAATTAAAACCTTTTTATTGATTTCATTTAAATTCTTTTGAAAATAGAACTAAAAACTCAATTTTACAATTAATCCGTGAAATTTTTGTTATGTAATTCTTTGGAGTATTATAAGTTATGAAAATTATTCTGAAAAGTACATAAGACTTCAATGCCCAACGACTATGCTTTCAGGTCTCATATTTAAAAAAACGACCTTTTTGGTTTTAATAAAAATAGGTCTGTATATTAATTGCAGTTTAATAATTTCCTCTTTAATCTAAGAATAAAATTTTACGGACGTTGGTAGAAAAGTGCAAAGAGATATGATGCAGAATCAACAGAACGGCTTAAAACGTACATAATAGTATAAATAAATTATATGTCTATCAAAATTGGTAAATTAAAAATATTTTGCTGAAAATCCTATTATGAAATAGGTGTACATAAAATATTTAACTGAAAGTTACATAAAATAGTTAATTGAAAATTTTAGCGCTCTTTAGTACTAGCGAACCGGCTGGTCGCCAAAGGCGGCTAGAAATTAAAATAAAGTCCAATGTGTGTGTGTGTGTGTGTGTGTTGGCTCTCTACAGGCCACACCATTTTGCCTACAGCTACCAGATTTTGCACATGTATACCTTTTAGGTCATAAATGTGCACCTCGGAGTGATTTTTTGAATTTTTAATTATAATTTTTCATTAAAAATTTTTTGAAATTTTGGCGTTTTTTTCTATAATTTTCGAAAATATTATAGTACAAAATTGATTTTTGCATCATATTGAAATTCAAAAAATAATCTTTTCAGTGATACTAATTTTTTAACCACCGAATAAAATTTCTATTTTTAATGATTTTTTAAATAAGTAATTTAATTATATTTTTCAGCAACTTATTTCGAAAAAAATAAAAATAAAATTTAAGCTGCACGAGTACATTGCACGTTTATGGGGGTGGGGAAGGCAATGAAATTCTGTCAACGCGTTGCCATCATATTGACAAAAGCTCAAATTAAAAAATAAGTCAACTATCATTCCAAATTAAGTATATAAAAATGTATTTCTGAAAGTAATACTGTACGTGTCTGTAAGAAATGAAATAAATATGAAACATGATTTGTTTTGAAAAGTAAATGCACGGAATCATTTTCTATGATCTCTTATAATATCTATATTACTAATTCAATTAAACAGACATTTTAATTAAGGAAAATATGATTTAATATGCACATCTATTCTAATAGGAACCCACCAGCTAATTTCTAAGCCTTCAGGAACAGACATACATCTGCTAATAAATGGTCTAAATGAAATAATTATATTTCATGTAAATAAAATCAATAAATGCTGATGAATTGTGAATTTTAAATTTTTAAATATATCCTCTGCTCTGTGAATGAAATTTAATAAAATAGTCTTGAGACGCCAATATTTTAATGAAAGAGGATTGCACTCCAATCAACTAAATCAATCACTAAAGCTGACCGATTTTTGAAAATTTCAATGTCACTATTCTATGAAAACGGGTGATTTAGACTGTCTCAAAAAAGTCAATCATCTCCCAGAATTTCTCAAGAGTGATTAGTTTAGATTATGAAATGAAAATGTCGACTCTACTAATATTGTAATATTCAAAATTTAATAAATCGGTCAGATTTGAATGCAGAAGATAGAAACGTTTATTTATTTATTTAAAAGGTGAAGTATCGATAATATTTTGCAGAATATGATTCCTTATAACCAAAAGATTATCTAAAATTTAAATTTCCTAATTTTTTGAAATATATTTATAAGCAGAAAGAAAAATAAAATATTATTATTGACATCAATTATATCCTTTTAAAAATAAAAATAAAAACTGAATTTTTCATTGAATGCGTAAAATTTGTTGAATAAGATATCTTAAGATATTATAAATTAAGAAAATTATTCTGTAGTACACATAAGACTTTTCTTTCTCGCTCTCTGCTTTAAGTTCCCATTTTTTAAACAAAAAGACATGAGTCGAGTAACTAAAAATCGTTTTATATTAATGTCAGTTTCATCATTTCCTGTCTAATTTAAAATGGAATTCTACGAGTGCTAATAGAATTCCTATACGTGATAAAATAAGTGAATGATATGACTATCAAAATTTGAAGCTTTAAAATATTTTCCTGAGAACAAGTTGCACAATATATTAATAGAACATTTTTATGAGCATTAATACTGGCGAACGGGCTGGTTGCCAAAGGCGGCTACTTCTTTTAGTATGCGAGTCTTAGGTCTTAGTAAAGGCGATCATCTCAAAATGTCTTAGTGGTCCATCGATCTATCGTGATGGACTTGATGCCCACCCTTGGTATAAATGATTCCAAATGTCTTTTAATTTTGTTTAATGTTAGATATTGTCCTGAATTGATCAAAGGAATTTGAAAATAAAAATTTCATATTCACCATAAGATAAATTGCATGCAAATTCGAGAACTATTAGAGAGAATTGCCTTAAATTCCATTTATATATAATTTTTTGCACCTTTCATTTCGAATTGCAACTGTCAAATGCTGGTTTCTTCTTTTCTGAAACATAATAGATAATTAAAATTGTTCTTCTAAAATCCCTCAATTCAGTATTATTCTTAACGTAATTAATTTTATAATAATCAATACATTTATTTTATTCTAAAAAAATAAGAATTTCGTAGCAGAAAAAAGTGCAAAGCTTTATCAATCTTCTTTTAAATGTTTTCTTTTAAAATATTTTTTTTAGTTTTAACATAAGGTAAAATTTAAATGTATATATGATTGACTTAAACAAAAGTATAACATAAGCATAAAGAAAATAATAAGAAAATGACGTAATTTTAAAAATCCACATTTAATCAAAAAGTGGTACTTGTTTTTGCTACTTATTCGTCGATTTTCCCACAAGCCCACATGCAAATTACTTGCAGAAACAAATTAAAATAGCTTAATCAATTAAAGCAGAATTAAATTTGCAATTAATAGTTTAATCGAAAATAAGTTTTTATTTATCAGCAATAATTATTCTCCCTTTCGGATACCTGCATTTCAATAAAAGTATAGGAATTCTCAGAAAGGAGAGATGAAAACAATATATCATAAATTGGATATTCAAAAATAATTGCAAAATAAAAAAAAAATGAAAAAATTCAATACCAATTAACTGAAGAAAAAGCTTACATATTACAACAAATAATTTGTATCTAATATATAAAATGAATTTTCGTTTGTTCTTATTTTAAGCGTTGCCCTACCTTTCATCCGATTGCGATAAAACTTTGGCAACTTATTGCTTACACTTGCGTGAAGATTATAGGCATAGTGCAATTATTATGTTATATCTAATATATAAAATGAATTTTTGTTTGTTCGTATTTTATGCCCTGCTGTATTGTTCATCCGATGGCGATAAAACTTTGCCAACTTATTGCTTTGAATCCAGAAAACCCATGTTTTTCACATGGGCAGTTCTAAATTGGAGGCTCAGGAGGAGATTGGAATCGAACAGCTCGAAATTTGTTTTTGCTGAAGACAGAAAAATATATATTGTCCACCTTAAAGTATACTTGAATAATAAAGTAAATAAAAAATAGAATAAATATTATTTATACTTATCCTTTATATATCATGAAATTTCAATCATTGTATTCATTTTCGATAAGGAAATAAATATACTTTCTAACATTTCTAATTGAGCAAAATAGCTGTTTCGAATTTCAAACGATATTTCGAAAATTATTTCTTCTGCGGCATCGATGTGCCGGGTACCAATAAGTAAGAAACAAAATAGTTATCATTACTTTGTTTGTACTGCATTCAGTATTCAAAGTATGTTATTTCTCATATTTATAAAGCGGCTCTAAAAATCACAACAGTTTATTGCCATTAATAACGAGATATTTAAGTCTACATATTTGAAAGAAGACAAATTTCACTTATTGTTTGAATTTGTCAAAAATAAAGTTGAGATTAGAAATATTATATATATATATATATATATAAAATTTTCGAACCGAGAACGGAAGTAATAAATTATTTCTTAGAAAAAAAATGAGCATTTTTCCACTGTAAAACAAGGTTGTTCAGTAACTCAAGCAAAACATTTTTCTGCAAACCAAATCAATTTTCCAGGAAGAATTGTTATACTGCTGAAGAAAATAAATGCTTCTCTTCTTTTCGTTATTTTTGCTCTCAAAACATTGAACTATTATACTCAGAACGAGGGCCTTGTTAGTTGGCAATAGCAACCGTTTTCAGCGTCAGTATCGGTGCACCAGATTGCGTTGCCTTGTCATGAAGGAAGTGGAGCTCAAAATATGATACCCAAAACTGGTGAAGTTTTACAGGGATAAGTTTTACAGTACGGTAAAACTTATCCCTTTCTTCCCTTTTGAATTTTTCTTGGTTAAGGTAACTCTTTTCTTTATTTTTTTTTCATCTTCCTTTCAGCATTTTCTCTTTACTCGGTCATCCATAAACATAATAGGCTGGCTACTGCAGTCTGATGTAAAATCCAGGGAAATGTTAATGGAATAAAATTATAGGAGTCATATACTTTTTTACATTGGAATCTTTTATAAGAAATTTTTATGAAGTATAGATTTTTAATTTTAATACTATTCATATACCAAAACTGCCTAGCAATTTCTACCAATAATAGTGCCGCACATAGTATTTAGAGTCCCTCAACCCCAAATAAAAAAGTACACAGATATTTTGCAGGGTAAAATGTGCACTTTAGGTTAAAGGTTTTAAAATGTAATTGATAATTTTAGTTAAATTTAAAATGAAAGAGAATTCTAGGTTTCCCCCCGATAGTAATAAAAAATATTACTATAGAAATATCAATCCAATTTTATCCTAAAATTCTTTTCGTTGATAAAAATTTCTATTCTGTGAATACTTTTCTATAATTATTTTATAAATATTATGATACAAACTCAAAAATAATTTTATTCGGGATTTTATTAAATACTTTTCATTGAGGCAATGCGATTCAAATTATTTTCATCGTTTCCTTAAGCATCTATCCAATAATTTTATTTTAAAACTAAAGAAGTAGAATTCAGTTTTAATTTTCATATTTTGTGGTAATATCATAACATCATATTAATTTTCTTATTTCATTTCACGTCTTTTCTTTTGTGTAATATTTCAAGAGCCCTTAAAATGTTGAGTAATATTTCCGATTTATTCTTGAATTATGCTAACACTGAAAGGATCTAAGCGCTCTTTCAACGGAACAACGGAAGACACATAGGATGTTTCTGCTTAACTACGAAATATTTCCAATTTCGTAAGGAGCGAATGATTACCCAAGGTGTGTTCTTTATTCACTAGAGTGCTCGAACATACAAGTTGGGCGGATACAGAGCTTAGTGAGAATTTTCAAAATATCTCCGAGCAGATACTTCTTTAATAAACATCAGTTAAACGGGGTCCTTTTTTTATATATTAATCCTTTAAGAACAAGTGCTATTATCGAGGTTTTTACAATGGAGTAGGGAAGTTTTATTAATTTTTAAAGAGAAACTCGTAAGTTCTAGTATAATGTGGTATTTGAATTTGAAATTTTGTATTCATTCGCGTTTCATTTCCGTTTATTATTTTTTAATGGGCACATAAAACACAGAAATAAAAGCACTTTCCATTTTAATGATAAAATCAATTCCATTTTTTATAACAGAAATAAGAACGGAAAGCCCTCCACCAAGTAAGAGATATCAGATTACACGAATAGTTATATTTCTCCTGGGAAATATATATGTTTCTTGATTGCTTTAAAGTCGTTCATAATCAAAATGGATGTACTGCTATTAAAAACATGATTTGAATTTCATTCAATTATAAAATGACTTCCCTGAAGAAACTAAGTGATGTATAAGTCATTAAATTTAAATTAAACTCAACAATTTTCCCATCGGACTAGCAGTTCGTCAGCACTAGATTTTAAAATAAATGAAAAGGAGGTAAAACTGCATTAAAGTGGCAACTAAATACCATATATTAGTCGTATCACAAAATATCTACTAATAATAAAGGAGAACATATGTGTGTTTTGAGTGCCCTGAAAGCGAGACTTTTTGACCTAAAGCTACCAGATTTTGTTCAAAAATACTTTGAAGGTAGAAATAAATATGCTGGAGATTTGTTTTGAAATTTTAATTAGGATTTGAATTAAATATTAAGCGTAAATTTTATGTTTTACCATACTCAGCATCGAAAAGATTATTGCGCAAAGCTGATTTTACATATGCATTTGAATACTGAAGAAGAAAAATTCTACTAATTATTTTTACCATTTCACCACCAGGAGTAAGAAAATAAAGGTATAGTACCATAAAAGATAACGAGCAATTTAAGACCGTTTACACAGGCACTTAAACGATATAATGATGTCATTTGATTCGAATTCATAAGAAATCTTCATTAATTAATCATTCTTAAATTCAATTAAAAAACAAATGTCACATGGATAGGTTATTTGGTTATTTTTAGTTACGATTTTAATGACACTAGAAAGGTACGGGGTTTAAACTACATTATTATGATTCATATACATAATAAATGAAACAGTAGTAAGGATGTTTAAAAAATACTTTGTTGATGTCTTTCACAATTTGATGCAAAAAACTACTTTATTGAATAATGTATTGTTTACACGGTGCCAGCTATTGCGCGCAATGGAAGGCCACATCTACTGCAAGAAGATCATGTGATTCCAATGGGACAATGACAAATAGTTGTGCCGATGAGACGACCATTTGCCATTGTCCCATTGCGGTCATGTGATCTTCCTGACGCGTGGCTTGCCATTGCGCGCAATAATTGGCATCGTGTGAACGCTCCTTAAATGACAACACTATGAACAGGAAATTTAACCAAAATTAAATAAAACAAATATTGCTGCTGGATCCGTCTGATTATGGTTAATAATGCAATAACTAAGCAGTGTAATCATACAAGTACGTTCAATGATAAAAACTTCCTTGAGTTTTAACAAATGGATAAAAAAACGAATAAAGCATTTTTAACTTTAAATGATCAGATTTAATGTTATTCAGAAAAATGTAATTGAAAATAATCCTTACTTTATAAGTATTCATATTTCCCCTCTGCAATTTCGCCTTTATAAAAAAATCTGTTGGAAATTCTGAGAGAGATGCGCGTTTCATAAAATTACATATTTCGAGATATCTTATCGCCCTTAAGGTGATTTCGATTCCTACAAGCTTTTGCCTCACGGCACTACGTGCTATGCCGAAACTTGTTAAAGTAAACGGCTTGGAGAGCAAAGAAAGAAAAACATGGAAAATACATGCACATATCACATTTTTTTAATAATTTTTTCCGAAATATTTTTTGACCGAATGCCTCGCAATTCGTCGTGGACTTTCAATTTAGTGGCTAGATGTCGGACTACGTTCCTTCTTGAAGTCTATATTGAAAAATAGAATGGAAACATAAAAGAATGGTTTGGAAGCGAGATTGGACTTCTGAGCAGCAAAATGATGTTAAATGCAGCTAGATAAACAAAATTTGTTGCTTGAAAGAACGAATGAAAAAATTTATACATTCAAAATTTATTTCAAATTTCGATTTTCTAGGTTTTTTTTTCCTGGCTGTATATACTAGAAGACGATTTAAATTCAGAAATGGAATAGTAGAAATCGTCGAAAATATTTCAAGATTTTTTTTTTTTTTTACATTTGCGTTAGAAAAATGTGTCCAAACAAAAGGTATAAGAGTTACTAATATAACAGAAATAACTTTTCTGTTCTGTTATATTATATTATTACTGTACTTTTTAATTCTTTTGAATTGCTTTAAATATATCCCAGTTTAGTGACTTTGCTTTTCACTTCTCGTATACATAAGTATAGTAATTATCAAAAATTCGAACTCGAGATATTGACGAATCTCCATGTTTCATACCACCCTGAGTTCAAAAAACACATTTTAGGAAAATGTCTGTCTGTCTGTGACACAGATAACTAAAAAGCGCTATAGGCTAGATGATTAAATTTGATATACAGTCTTTACACAAAATTTTCAGATTTCTATCGAAATTTGAGTAAAATCTGTTTCAGAGGTAATGATTAACTACAAAACGAAGAGAGCTAGATAGATGAATTTTGGTACACAGATTTAACACATTTAGTGCAATCATCCATCAAGCAGTGTGAGCCAAATCCACAAAGGATTGCTTGTCAGTCTGTGCTTTCAGAAACATGTAAATGCGATAGTTCAAAACCGCCTTGACTTAACCCTTTCGCCGTCCTCTCTTGTCCGTGAAAATTTGTTTTTGCTTTATTTTTCTTCGCATTAGAACAAAAAAAAAAAATTAAAAACTCAAACAAATAAACATTTTAGAAAGCGTTTTAAATGTTTAAAAGTTTTAAAATATAGAAGAACGCTTGAAGCATGTAATGGCTGCCCTGTAGAAGTTTCACTTGAACGCTCTAAATGTGTTATGGACGGCGAAGAGGTTAAATATATCAAATTTGATATGTGATTTTGTGACTACAAGTGCAGTTTTGTGGTAAATCTTTGTTTCATTCAATTGAGGAAAAAGGGTCTAAAACACAGATTCGAATTTCGGTGACTCTTAATTGCATGCCGGGATTAATCGCCAAATAACTCGCCAAGGATAACTCGATGGATTTAATAAAAATGAGAAATTCAAGCCAAAAGTTAATATTGTACTCCAATGCCATGCAAGACGTTCTCTGCCCTGACAAGTTTTTTAGAGAGTATACGAGAAAGTTTCGGGGAGACCATACACTCTGGTTTTTCTCCTGTGTTTTCATTTTGAATGCAATATTTTGTTACATCAGTTTCTTATATCACTTCTTTTAAATATACGTCTGACTACTATTGTGATTCTATTACATTTCGAATCTTTCATGTCGAATACTTTCTGGCTTACCGCCAGGCAATTTTTTCTTTATATTTGTTTCTCCGAAAAATGTAAAATTTCTTTCAAATCTTATTAACAAATAGAGAACAATATTTTTAGATTATGATCAAATGCGCAAAAAGGAATTCTTCCCCTTCTAAAGAACACTAAAGCATAAGAAATAGTTAAAATGGAAGGAAAAAAATAAATTTTCTGACAGAGGAAGTCATAAAGTTGCTCACAGTAAAATGAGCTCTCCTCGCCGTAAAACAGTCCACGCTCAAACTACATAAACAACACATCTCTTAATAAACACAGTCTGGATAAATTTTCTGGGTAAATAAAGAAAGGAGAAGGAATAAAAGAAATAAACTATTTCTCCGTTTTTTATTTCCCTTTAAAATCTAACCCTGAACTACTACACATAGAAAAAATATCACGTTAGTTGATCTGTAGATCAACTAACGTGATCATTTACAATGTCAGTATCAGAACTCCAAATAGTTCTAGCTCATCATGAAGAATGTAGAGTACAAAATGTAGCAGATTTTTAAAATGTGCCAAACTTTCAATTTTCCTTTTTTTTCCCTTCATTTTTTTACTTGGTTAATGCAATTCCTTTCTTTGATCTTTTCAAAATTTATCCTAAGTCTTTCCACAATTCTGCCATCTACAAATACAATAAAATCTCAGTAGCAGTCAAACTTATATTTCAAAGAACTGATATAAAAGACTAAGTTTTAAGAAGTACAACAAATCTACAACTATTTCTGATATTCATAAACACTAAAAGAGTTCACATATAAATTCACATTATATTCACATATAAATTATAATGCATCGAATTCGGAGTACAAAGGTTTAAAACGTGTTTTCTTGGTCTAAAGGGGTCTGAAAGATAGAAATTCGCCACAATCACGAGTTCCTTTTTTTTTTTTTTGGTTCTGTTGATTGAAATGCTTTCTTTATATGTTCTGTTTAAGATAATGTAAAAAAATACAGATTCAAGGAATTACTTGCAATCAATGGGCTCACTAAACGGTTAAATTGTTCCGGGCACAAATAACTAAAGTTAATATTATATTGAATGGTAAGAAAATTTCAAAACAACGCATTGGATCCATCAATATGTCTTATGGCTATCGATTGTATTAATTATAAAATATGAATTAACTCTTTGTTCTTCTCAAGCACCATTCCAAACAGTGCATCATTTTGACGTTTTAATTAATTTTTTTTAAATTTTGAATTTTAAAAATACTTACAGAGTTCTAAGAATAGGAACAATTCATTTTTTGAAAAAATTTAATCCGAAACAATTATATATAATTTTCTGAACAATAAACAAGTCCTTCGAGCGCGGGAGCTAGCATAGAGGGAAAAAAACCGAGTGTACTTTACAATGGTCTTTTTTTTTCAAATGATTAAAATCAAAGTTTGACAATTATTAAAAAAAAGTTGCATGCCAAATTTCTTTTCTCCAAGTTGATGCGTTTTTAAATTATCATGTTTACATGCATACGAACATACAGACTGATCGACATTTAAAATATTTAGATTTAGCTCAAATTTTGATATGTATCTACACTTTAGATGCTGAAACTGTACACCAATTTTACCTATCCTGCTCTTTTCGTTTTGTATTTACCGAGTTTTCTTGCAGTAACTTATAGACAAGCTGCCTGTGAAAAGATATTGTACAAAGTTTGATAGAGATTTAGTCTAGAAATTACTCCTGATTTCATCCACTTAACTCAAAGAGTTTTTGTATTGTGCTAACGAACAGACAAAACAGATATATTTAAAAAAAATGAATTATGTATTAGAGGAAATTGGAAAGGGAAGATTCGTCAAAAATATCGAGATTGAATTTTTTAAAGATTCAAGATTTTCAATTTTTAATACTTCGTATACGAGAAAATAAAGGAAGCCTTTCATTTTGGATGAGATGATTATCTGTAGAATAGTAAAGAAGACTTATCACCATTTCTTACTATCGGACTTTGTAACTAAAAAATATATCCTCATTCTAAGTTTAGGTATGGAATTAATTTAATGACTTAATCGAAAATGGAGTCATTCCAAAGAGGATTCGATACAACACTTAAATAAAAAATTCTAATTTGAATAGAATATAAAAATATCAAATCAATCTACAAAAACAGTATAATGTATTCCAAACCTTTCCACAGCAATAACAACAACAACAACAAAAAAACAGACATAGGATGGCTATTCCGAGAAATATGCCTGCTCTATAAACGTATATATTTCAAGATATTTTATCGCCTAGGGGTAAGATTTTGACTCGCGTAGCTCTTTCCTCTCGGCAAATTGGAAGATACACGCTAAGCGGGAACTTGTTAAAAGTAAATGGTTCGTGTAGCGCTGAAGGAATAGCACAAAAAAAAGAGATAAATTTTTTCATTTTACATTTGAAATATTTCTTGGATAAAAGCTTTTTTGAGACTAGGGGATATCCTTCAGGAAATGCGGATTTCGGACTATATTCACTGCTAAATATCCTTGGGAGTTGGTTTTCAAAATGAAATAGTAACAGGGTGAAATGAGTTCGAAGCTCAAGTGGACTTATGCGCAGCAAATTCGAGTTAATGTCGTTGGGTAAACAGGACTGGTAAATGTGTACGAAGCAGATGGAATAAAAAACATATTTAGAATCAAATTATCTGTTTTAAGATCAGCCTTATGGGTTTCGGGAATTTTGTTAGAAGATGAAAGGATTTATATTCATGTATGCAGAATACGGCTGGAACAATTTTGGGGTCTGAAAGGTTTTTTTTAAAATTTTTTTTCTTCTTCGAAGAGTAAAAGAAAAGTTAGAAGAATGTATTAGGATACTTCGAGGCAGAAATTCTATCGACTATAACGTAAATACGATAAAAAAGTGAGAAATTTTTATTTTTTTTATTTTAATCGTTTGCTTTTGTTGGTCAATTAGCTGGATTTGTTTTATCATTTAGTTAAAGTGATCAATTATGTAGAAAAATTTATCTTAACCTTTCACTTGTACATCTCGGGCACCATTCAAGATGATACATCAATTTAATGTTTTATTAATTTTAATTTTTTTATTTTTGATTGTTAACACCTTAACATACAATGACGTGTCTGACACGTGCATCGAATTACTAAATTTTCAAATTAAAGTCTGCAATTAAGCGATAGAATGATGTATTTAAACACTAAAAATTCAGTAAAGCTACGATATCTTAAATGCTTCTTATATTATTATAAGAAAGAAAATAACAATAAATGCCCAAAATGGGATGTGCCATCCAATTAAGAAGTTAAATAAATTCGTAGGTAAAAAGATTAAAAATACCTTCAGAAGAGAAAGAAGACGAAGAATTCATTTTCGGGGAAATTCAACTTAAACAATTATATTTAAATTTATTTTTAGAGCAATAAACAAGTCCTTGTATTAGAGGTAAATCAAATTACTTTCCTGAGCCCTAAGAATAAACAACTGCCAAATGCGAATTCATATTAAAAAAAATGTACATTTATTAGATATCTTAACACTTTATTTACTGATGGTACTTTAAAGTACCATCAGATTCAAAATAAATTGTGAGGTTGGAATACCATTGGCATTTATAAGTAACAGATTTGATTCATTATATGGTGGAGGTGAAAAATCAACTGAATGAATTGAAACGAAAGTAATATGCATTAATAAATTCAGATTTATAAGTAGTATAATGAATAATTTCATGAATGTGCTAAATTATCATTTTGAAACATAATAAAATACAATTCCAGAATATTTTTATAGTTAGGAAGATTTGTCTTACTTTTCATTCAGTAATTATTTTTTATACAAATTTACGTAGAGTAACTAATGAATATATGTTTATCTTACTTTTTATTTAAACGTTGAGATATAGAACAAACCTTTTTTTTCTAGTTTGGAAATCAGAACTTCGTATATTGAAATTATTTGATTTTCTCTTATTCATTTGAACTTAATCAGATATTTAAATATTCAAGTAAGAAATTTTTGACGCATTTTACACAATGCATTGCACTTAGTTTGATTTCATTTGATGATTCATTTTTTGTATTGTGCTTTCGAAATTTTATGTGTGTAAAGATAAAAGAATGTTTTCATTTTTTCAATTTTTATTTCATTAATAAGTTAGGAAAGAAATACGATTTATTATATAGCAACATGAAAAGAATCGTGAACGTTATTTGACATCGATCCTTATATAGAATTCGGTACACAATATAGACGGATATGATACAATTATTCAGAACAGTGACATAATTATATTTGATCCATCGTTAAATTTACAAAATTGTCTTCATATTTTAATTAACATTAATTAAAATACTTCAAAAGGTAACTCTAAATTTTCATACCAATTTCAGTTTTATTAAAAAAAATTTAAATAGTTCGATTTTATTTGAAAATTTATAATTTCAAAATAAGATAATGGACGGCTAATAAATAATTTAAATTAGTTTCTATCAATATTACTCCAAAGTTTTATTTTCGCGAAGTATATAGAGATTTCACTCATGTATATTAGTTATCATTTCTTTACACTTCGTAACTTAACAGTTTTATGTCATGTTACATTTTTAACTCATGTTCAAAGATCTAAACTTATCGGAACTTATCAAATCTTTTGTGGCAGTCAGTAAAGTAATTTTTGCATACAAAAAAGTTATCAATTATCCATTTTTTCTCTAAGATAATACCAAACGATATTTAAAAACGTTCACATATTCAACATATTCAAAAAATATTTTGCATAATTTAGGTTTGAAAAAGAAATTGCTAAATTTATATATAAGTTGTATTCTTCAAATTAATTGAAATATGCTTTTAGATTTTAATTTCAGCATATTTTTTACTCTAGGAATCCGTCCAAGTATGGAACTAATAGTCAAAGTAGAGGATTTCCCAAAATAGTAAAAGCTTACTGAAATATTTGAAATCCTTTTGAGAAGCATCCAGGAGAATTAAAAAATATATATGCAGAACTTATTTAAACGCTTTTTTACCAACTGATGTAAAGTCGATAGTTGATAAAAACTAAATGTGAAATTCGGCTACTGTTAATGAATGTTAGAAACTGTTTGTAATTAAATAACACATTTCCAAAATACAATTTGCGTTTTTCAAATATAATCCGCAATCTTACAGTGGGTTATTGACAGTTTGTCAACTACAATTGTAAATACAAGAAATTTACAAACTTACCCAAGAATATTAATCCTTTTCTAGCAGTCTTTCCTTGAAACTTGTGTATCCAAGTGAGATGAATGTTTGAAGAATGTAGTCATAAAAAAGTGACCAATATTCAGTTTTATTCATGAAAAGAAGACGAGTATCTTTATATAACTAGTGATAATTTCTGAGAGAAATATATCGACATAATCATTATATCGAAAAAATGGTGGAGTTAGAAAGTAGATGGAACAATTTCTTTCACATTTTCCTCATACATTTCTTCTCTGATGCATTAGTCTGTGGTTCAACCATTAAAGGAATTCTTTATTAGATTTGTCTTCTCTTTACAAATCAGTGTAAAAAACAGAAATTCATAGTTAAAAAGAGGAATGCCTTTTTTTACCAGCAAGCTTCATACCATAATTTCTTTTCTGGATTCAAAATGGGAATTGCTGCCAGAAACGACTTGAACAATTTACGCATATTCCACTGAAACTTCTTTACAAATCTGAGATGTATAGTACTACCTTTTAAAATTGCGATTTAGTGCAGTACCTTTAAAATATATATGACGTACTGCTATGCCAGTATGGTGCACTGTAGATATGTTTGAGAGTTCGACACACTTTTTCTTATCGGATGAAAACATACATAAATAGTTATTGCGAAACACTAGAGCAGGAACGATTTACTTGTTTTGAAATTGAAATTGGATGTAATCTCTGTAGGATATTCTTTGGTCGATCGCAAGAATTACAAGACCAGTTTTCGATGTTTGAAAAAGTTTATCAAAAAGGCGCAAAAGGCCACAGAAGATAATTCAACGGATAAAATGCGTAAGTCTTCCTTTAAACGTTATGGTTACTCAACATGACCATCTCTTTCCTCATAATATGGAAAGGTAATAGCAAATAAAAACTTTCTACAACTGTCAATGAAATCCTTCCAACATGTCATTTGAAGCCAGTTAATAGTTTGTTTTTCAGATATTCTGCGTGCCTTAAAATCTAGGAAAGTGATTGAAACAAATGATATGTAATTTGTGATAATTTCTATGTCCAGACCTGCAATCAAACTTTAAAAATTAGTTAATACAAGTTTCAGCTTTCTTGGCAGATATTTCAAAAATTTTCAGCCATCTTGAATATCTAAAGGTAGGTTTACACTCAGCCAACTATAATCCATCCAGTAAGACCACGCATGCGTAGAAACTGCAGAGCTGCAAGTCAAAACAAGAACGTGCTATTGTCCGTTCTTTCAGAGCATACGTAATCTTTCTGCGCTTTCGTAATCTTCTTTCTGCGCATGCGCGACTTACTGGAATCTTATAACTGGCTGAGTGTAAACCCAACTTAACCATGCATATGAGAGAGTAAATATGACCATCAGAAGATAGTAGTTGTTCTATTATGTAAAGAAAGCTAAAGAAAAACTGTCCAACAGGAAACTTGATATGCTTCAATATGCTATTTCTCTGGAAGACAATGCAATATTCAGAGAATTAGATGAAGTCTTTTCTTGAATTAAGTGAGTTGGATCTTTTCATAATTATTGAAGCTGTAGTTTTCACTCCAGGATAAGGTTGGAAATGAATACTATTGCAAATAACTTTTCTGAAAAATTCTGGAATTAAGACCACATTATGCCAGTTGAGACATCACAAATTAGCTTTGATTGTTATGAAGATCTAATAGATTTAAGTTTCAATTTTCAATCCTTCTCCATTAAATACTCAAGGACATTGTCGAATTGCTAATCCTTAACCATTATTTCATAATAAATTTTAGTTGGCAGTTGAATCGTATCTATGTGAAAGAAGGCGATTAACAATTTATGAACTACCTTATATGTGTAGATACCGTTTAAAAGTTGGGCTAGAATTTCGAATTACCTAGTTTTGACGGGAAGAGAATTTCAGTTAAAAAGCAAACAAAAGTGCTTCGTATAAAAATGAGCCCCCCCTTTTAAAAATATTGAAAATAATGTCCAGTACAATATTTTGCGAGTAATTCTAAGTCGTCGGCACTATAAATTTTCTCATTCAGTATTAGTTAACTAAATGAGAGAAAATGCAATTGGCAGGGATGGGAATGTTAATTCGAAACAGTATCTACAGTAAAATCTGATGCATCAATTATAACATATATTTTAGTACTGTCTTTCAGGTGCACTAGCAAAGCAGCTTTAGCTTGCTTGTTTTTACACTTTTTAATACAACTAAGCTATTTTTCAACCAATATATTGGGACTTTATGTTTCTTATTACTTTTGACAAAAGTATAAAGCTGCGGTTTAATATATATAAAATTTGGGTTATGCAACAATAACAAAAGTTGATCATTGTGAAGAAAGATGAAAATTATAATTAATCTTAGGTAATGGAAATTTAAAAACAGATTTCACACCCTCTGGGGAAAAAATTTCCCTTTTTTTGCAAAATTAAAATAAAAAATGGTTTCAATTAAGCTGATCTTACTCAGACCTTTAGAGATTCTGGTTGATGTACTTCATTGAAATTTGGTTTGTGCGTTATACGGTCAATGGGGAAAAGAAAACTGTAGAAAATAATAGTTTACATTTTTAAAAAATTAGATGACTCTTTTCAAATACTGTTAATAAGTTGTCATGCAAATTACAAAATGTTTGAAAATGCTTGTAGTCGATGCGACATAAACTTTCTAGACCATGTATTTAGAGAAGATATATCAAACTGCAATACCCAAATTGTTTCACCAAAACTACATTTATGGCTTAGTTGCACTGCAAAAGTATTAACGTCTGAAAAGCTTGCGAAAAGGGTCTATGTCGAAAAATGGATAGAAAAAGATGATTACTGAATTTGAAAAGACTAGGATGTGCTTCAAGAAAGAAGGAACGAATTTCAAATGAAAATGCACCATTTGTTTTCAATATTCTCCGACAAGTGCTCAAGAAATGTCACGTAATTTGTTTCCCTTGATCTACGTTCGGTTGGTCCTTGGTCTATGTAACGTTCTGCGATCTGTTTAAGGTGATATCCATGCAAGATCCACATGGTGCACCCTCAGGACACAGTTTACAGTCGTTGACAGGGCATGGAATTGGAACATTTTGTGGTTATATGAGGTATTTTATTGTAGACTACAAGGACTGTCACATATACACATGTTCTGTGTTAACAGCCTCTTTCCTCTTATTTTGCTATAGTAATGTATTTATATTGCTAATTTCATTACTGGCCTCCTTTTCTTTGAGGAAAATATTCCTCAAGGACTTTACTTAAAATTGCGTTATTGCGACCGTCTGCGGTAGCAAGTCATGCTTGTCTTATAAATGTGTTTAGAGATAGCGTAAATGTTTTGAATCTTCGTGCAGGATCTTGCAACACCCCCACCCCTTTATTAGCCGATAAATTAAGGAACTGCTTCGTGATCACTTTAGAGATAGGCACGTAATTTCGGAACATTTTTTTGACTACCTTACATCCTCGTTCTCCAGACTTGAATCTTTGTGATTTATGATTGTGAGAACTCCTGAATGTTCGTGTCTATGGAGAAAGCAAAAACGTTCTGTCTATATCGAAAGCAATAATAACGCATCAGGTTGATTCAGTTCTTCAAGAAAAAAAATGTTTCTTGAAGAAACATTTAACATTTCTGTTGAACATGCTGTTGCACACAAAAGCGATTGCCGCTAATGAAGTACACAATGAAAAAAATTATATCATTAAATACATGTTTTGTAATTTAAGTATATATATTTTTTTGTTTATTCGTCACCTTTTCATATTATGGTCGAAATTGTAATGAATTTTTAATCTAGATTTATTTCTTCTATCGTTTAAATAAACGCTTTAATTACAAAACACCCTGTTCCAATTAAAACGGATTGCAATGGTTGTAATGATGTGAGGGAATATGGAAGTATCGGACGCATTGTAGACTCTTGAGATGAAAAAATTTGTAACTGCAAAAATGTGGCTGAAATTTTTATTTTTCCATAATTGCCATCATATAAAACATAGTAGGAAGTTCAAATTAAATATATTTATCGACTCGTCATAACGGACAATTTTTGTAATTTTTTATTTAAATGTTAGTTGGAAAAAAAAAAGAATTCTCAACCTACAAATTAAATTACATTCTAACCTAGACACGTGACATTTTACTGTGAAACCTTCATCAATAATCTTACCTCTGTTTACTTCCCATTGTTCCGAATTTATTAATTTAAAGAATTAATAAATTTTTTAAATTTATTAAATTAAAAGAGGATAGAAGAATTTTCTTTTCTTCATTTTCAGCAGACAAAAGGAATTGTCCTCAATAACAATAGAGCGGGAGTACAATTATTCTTTCTTTATTAATTTTTTATTATATTTTCTCCTGAGAAAAATTGTAATACTTTTTGAAACCTGAATAAAGTGTGGAGAATTATATTTTTCAATTGTTTGAAACGAAATGTACGAAAACAGTAGAAGTTAGAAAATAAATTCAGTCGTTCTAAAGAGTATATTTCTAAAAATCTTTATTTTGACTGTGAGAAATTTCATTTCAGAAAAATCCTGAAGTTTCCCGTAGTAAATGAGTCTTTCTCTCCGTTAAATAAGTTAGGATTTAAAGAAAAAAAAATTCTAATCAAAATATAACGTTATTAAAATAAAAAAACGGAAAAAAATAACATGAATACTTTGCAAAATAACATGAAATGACGGAAAAAATAACATGAATAAAAAAAATACTTTCCTTACATTATTTTTTTTTCGCAATCAAACCTTTAAGTGTTATACACAGAAAGAAATTCTTATTATTTTTGCTAAAGCAACAGTTTACAATATCATTATCAAAACACCAGATTGCTTTGCCTCTTCATGAAAGGAGTGATGCTCAAAATATGATACCCTAAACTCAAAATACTTTCTAGAGCAAACCAAGCTTTCTTCCGTCCTCTCATTTCTTTTGTTTTATTTGCTTACTTTGATGTAACTTTTTCTTTGCCTCTTCAGCCTTCATCCAACATCTTTCATCTGCAAATGCACTCGGATCACGATTGCAGTCAGACATGCTATCCTGAAAGATGGAAAAAGAAATCGGACAAAAACAATTTTATTTCCTAGAACGGAAATTAAAGAAGGGAAACGTGGTTTTTCATCGTATTTCTTTCTTTTATATATAAGTATAAGCTTCAAATAACCTAAAATTGATTCCTATG
>JAPMOR010070990.1:120161-140428 GCA_026543865.1 Argiope aurantia
TCTTCAATAGACTTTACATGAGTTGAGTCCTCATAATAGATAAGAGTCGATAATTAAAACGAAGCTTTGATGTTAAATGACTTGAGTGTTCACAAAAGAACAAAAAGACTCATTACTTTATGTTGCATCCGTCTTTCTAAATATAAACTACAATTTATTATTTAATTTTTTGTTATAGCATTGATTTAATGATTCTGGGTAAATCGAATGATTCCAAAGATAACTTTAGATACCAATTAATTTAAGGCAAAGTTGTAAATGGTGCAAAGATATTTTAACATTTACCTCAAAAATACATGGTATCTATTCTGAGAAATACATTTGCTTTATAGATATATATTTCGGGACATTTTATCGCCTCAGGGGAGAAATTTCGATTCATGAAGGTTTATTCCTGTCGGCAAATTGGAAAATACGTAATACTACTGATCGAGAACTTGTTAAAGTAAACAGTTCGGATAGCGAAAAAGGAAAACACGGAAAACATGAAGTTCACTTTTTTATTTTATATTTAAAATATTTCTTAGATGAAGGTTTTGCTATGACTAGATGATATTCATCTCAATATCTACGTTTCAGATTATATTTGGAGTTAAATCTAGTTTGGTATTGCTTGGTAAAATAAAATAGTATCAGGATGAAGTGAGTTAAAAATTCGAATGAACTTTTGCAAAATGAATTCAGGTGAAAATATATTTAGAATAAAATCATCCGATTATCTGTTTTATGACCAGTCTTAGAGATTTCGGGGATTTTGTTAGAAGAAGAAATGGATTGATATTGAAGTATGCAGAATGCGACTGGAACAATTTTGTCTCCTGGATATTTTCTTTTTACTTTCTCGTATACGTAGTAGTATAAAGTATAGAGATAGTCATAAAAATTCGAACTCGAGATTTTGACGAATCTCCACATTTTATATCCCCCGAAGTTCAAAAACACATTTTTGGAAAATGTCCGCCTGACTGACTGTGGCAAAGATAACTAAAAAAAGCTTGAAATAGACGATTGAAATTTAGTATATTTCAGAGGAAGTTTGTCCGTCCGGCTGTTCGAATATAAGTTAACACAATAAATACCAAGCGAATAAAGGTAGATCGATATGATTTGACACACAGACACCTGTTACACCTGTAGACACCTGTTAAATTTTGTGTCAAATCCAACAAAGATTTGATTGTCTGTTGGTCTGTACTTTCAGGAAATGTAAATGCTATAATTCAAAAGCGAAGTGAGTTAAATATATCACATTTGGTATAGAATTTTGAGGGTACAGGTGTACCTTTGTGTCAAATCTTTTTTCAATCGGTTGTGTGAAATGTGCCTAAAGCACAAATTTGATTTTCGAATATTTTTAATAGTGTACCAAGGATTTATCGCTAATGAAGACGTTATAAATTCAGTAAAAATGCAAAATTCACATTAAAAATTATTATTTAGTCACTATTGTAAGCCAGTGCCAAGTAAGGCATTCTCTGGAATGACAAGCTTATTAGAGAGTACGCGAGAAAGTTTTGGGAAACCACTCCCACTAGTTTTTCATAGAAGTTGCAAAGAAAAGTTTAAAAGAATGTATTAAACGTTTTCGAGACAGAAGGGAATTCGTTTGGAATGTTCTGTAGTATTTCTTATTCTAATTAATTGCCCTGATTGTTCCTTTTACTGGATTTAGTTTTAATACTTAGAGATGATAAGGATATATGAAATAAATTATCATAACAATCTGCAAAATGAATTCTATTAGGAATCATAGAGCTAATAATGCATAGCTATAAAAATAAATTTAATATCCATGTAATGAAATGGATGGTCAACGAAATTAATTAAAGCAATGAAACTTGCAAAGCAATCAGTAATAAGTACCATAATGAATCAATTCATGATTGTGCTAACATATCGTTTGGAAAAATATAATTCTGGAGTATTTAAATTAATATAAAAACTAGTTGCCTCTGTCGACCTGTTGGTTCGTCGAATAGAATAATTTTATTAAATTTTAGATAATTAGTTTATATACAACTTCATGATTTCGCCAAATTTATAAACTTATTTGATTTGCTGTATTTAAGTTCCATTTATTGTGTAAACGAAACTTTCTAATGGGAACCATTCCAATCACATCATTACGCTATATTAAAAAAGAAAATGTCCTGTTCATCTATCTTCTAAATATTGTGGTTTTATGATTTGTATTCGTCGTCCAGATATTAAAAGGAATCATTTGTATGTAGCTTTCAACAATGGAAGAAAATCATGCGATTCATTATTTGATGTAACAATGAAAATGATTTGAATTTCAGAGAAAAAACATAATATATTATTGGAAATTAGGCAAAAAAATTGTAATTTTTAAGAGCTACAAAAATTCTATAAAAATTCGCATGACAGTTAGATTGATATTATTTAAAAGACATTTTTTTTATTTAACTAGGATTTTAAAAAATATTTTTTTGCTGTAATGCTTTTGGAAGTTATGATAGAAAAAAATCTACATTTAACTTAATTTTCAATTAATTAAAATTTCAAAATAATTTATTTGAGGGACCACATTTTCACTTCAATGGTATATATGTACCATATTTGGAAGCTGTTAGTCAAAGGTGTTACCGATAGAGGAACAATACTCTCACATTATTGTCAGTAGAAACTACTCTATATATTTATTGCTTTATTATTTTTTATTCAAAAATAATTCATAGGACTAATTAAATATATTTTTTTCATGTTTTATTACAACATACAAATTCTGAATAAATATTAACCCTTTTATCAGCTTTGAGATTGAACTTTTCTTTATCAACCTTATATAGTATACCATTTGGCTTTCTTTCATTAACTTAAACATAGTTAGAAAACTGAAGACCCAAGAATGAATAAAAAAAAAATCTTGCATAACTCATTTCACCATGCTTCCATTTCAAGGATAATTTTTTTTATTTATATTTTTGAAGCATTTTTAGCATAAATATAGAAAGATTGCTTTTGTATTTCTAATTTTTACTTTATGATCTGTTGATGATATAAATTTGATCAATGCTTGTGCAATCAATTAAAGTTTCATTAATGTTAACTGCGAATAATTACACATTCATATGTAATTTGGCTAATCAGATATGCATTATGTTATCATTAATCATAATATTAACATAATTATTGTTAATCTATCGTAAGTTTACCGAAACAAATGTACAATATAACATAAGAATGAAAATGTTGGTGTTTTTTTTAATTAAAAAAATATTTCTTTTGTTGAAAGTCACAATACTTTAACATTTAATTAATGATTTCGTATAAGAATGTATTTTCTTGCATACTGAATTCGAATATTATTCAAAATCGAAAGGGAATACAAGCTTATTTTGCTTATAAGAATAGTGTTTTATTATGCATGTCTTACTGATATTTCTATATTCATTAAATTCTACATACTTCCGAGACACATTTTTTCGTCTGAGAAAGGATTTAAAATATATCTTTTAAATTGGACGTATTAAATAAGGCTCAAACTGAGTATACGATCAAACTGAGTATCTCTGAGTATACGATTTTAACACTGAAATAATTTTAACATATAATATTGCATACTGATATTATATGTAATACTGAATCTATACGATATTTTGATCAAACATTCACAAGATGTAACAAAATGATTGATATACACTCCATTAACATTAAAGTTATAAGTCCTTTAGAATCTTGTTTTTCTGGCCTCCTCCATTTTATTCCATTAAAATACTCCTTTTAAATTTACTCCAAAGAAATATAAAAAAATTAAGTTATTTTAAGTTAAACTCTAAGTAAACTTCTGGAAATAATTAAAAATCTCTAGAAATAATAAAGCAGAATGCGTGTGTGCTTATCTTGTGCTCAACTGACCTGACTGCTTCACATGAGACCATTAAATTTGATACATTTATATTGTCACGTAGATACTTTAGTATTGAACTTAATGACACACACAAACGAAGTAGAGCTACACCAATTTATTAACTGAACTTAGAACACAGTAGCTGACAAATCTTCTGCTTTTATTCAAGCAGAGAAAGTTCCAGAATACTCTTCTGGAGACAGTAAGAAAAATCCAGAAAACACTTGTCTGGTAAACTAAAGAAATGTCCAGTATCTTCTGGAACATGAAATAAAGGAAAACATAAAATCAAGTATTTACATATACTATTAATCGCATTGCCTCTAGCGGGATTCGAACCCAGGTCTCTCGATCATGAGAGCAGTGTCATGACCATTCGGCCATGGAGATTCGACTGTCTTTCTTAATTGCGGCAATATTTTGGAAATTTTAAATCTGCATCTGGAAGATATTTTTCTTTTGAAATTTTAATCAATTTAAATTAAGCATGGTTTTGACATTTTTTATGATAACTATTTACATAAATAAATTTTGTACCATCTTTAAACCTCCCATCCACCCAAAAAAATGATTTTTATAAAGATCTAGATTCCATTGTATAACAATTATTCTAAAAATAATTTTATAACATGATTTTCAGCAACATTTTATTCTTGTAATGAAATTCAAATGGATTTATGGTTTTGGATTCATTTTTTAAAGTAAAGGGATGGATTTCATTTGGTAAAGTAATTTTCCCTCCTTGCTGAAAATTAAAGAAGCACAGTTTTTATTTACATAGTTTACATGCTGTATGTGAAGGGAAATTCTTTAACCCTCAAAAGGTAACCTGCAATTAAAAGATTAAATACCAAGATGTTAATTCTTTAATGACATTTTGATGCCCTGAATATCTCTTGAATGAAGAATGTTCATTTAGACAATAAACAGACCAGCTCTTAGTTATTAAGAAATAGCTTTTTTATATATATTACAATTTGATGCATAAAAATATTTTGTATAAAGGTTCATATTCGAGTTATGCATAGAAAATTTAGCTAAATTTAAAAGTAACCAATATTTCCAATAGCCATCTGAACTTCACGGGCAACAAATTATAAACAAAAGTGCTTTGCTGCAGTTAAACCGTTTGACAAGATTTTTTGCTAATAACTCCAAATTTAAGAGAAAATATTACTTTATCAGGTCGAGTTTTAACAAACGGTAATTATTTTTTTAAATTTCAGTAATTCAAAATTCAAATGTAAAAGAAACTTTTATATGAATAAAACAAGCATTTGTACACAAGTAAACCTATTAAAATTTGTTAGAATTTTCAGCACATAGACAATTGAATCCTTAATCTTTCACATCTTCAAAAAAATCAATGTTTTAAAAACCTTTCAGTTGTATTTAGATACTGATTATTATTCAATTAAAAAAAGTTACCGAGATTGTACCATATATTTTGTACTGTCTATCATTAATGTTTTTAAAACTGACAGAATTTTAAAACCGTCATATTTTTGTGAAAATATTGCTCATTGCTTTCATTTGGAAACCGAATATGGGAAAAGAAATTCCACATGTTTATGTTCTTCAGTTTAAAATAGCTTTAGTGTTTCTGGTAGAGTTGATTGTGAAATCATACTGAGAAATTCCTTTAATCTCACAGTCCATTAGCAATAGGAATTATACACTTTACAGTAAGTAGCCAGCTTAGAAACTATAACTATATATACATTTAAAAATTTAACACAGAGCTGCCACTTGCAGCTGAAAAAAAGAAGTTTAACTACCTAGATTATACCCAAGATTTATCTAGTAACATTCAATTTCAACTAATTTATTAAATAATTTAATGTTTAGTTAATACGTAGCAGGGAAACGCTTTTACTTCATTATTACAAGCAGCTTTCGAAGCTTCTGTTAAAGTCAATTTTTCTTTTAAATATACATTTTTTGCTTGAAATTTCATACTTTAGGCCACATAATATAATTTTTGTACAAACATTCTGATCTGATTGCTATTTGACCCTATACAAATGAATTTCTTATTTTAATTTTGCAATTGAAATAACTTTTATTTTAAAATATTACAAGTGATATTGTTGAAAAGTTTTTGTTTACAACATAAATATTGGTGCCTTCTAGAATACAAAACATTCCTGGAAGAATCTTACATATTGGCTGAGATGAAATTTGAAAATTATCATGAAAATGCGAATTAACTTCCAGAAGCAAGTATAAGATTCAACATCAACAATATGTGGAAGATCAAATTATATTTCCTTCAATTTCAACGTTATTTACTTCTTTAAATTTTGGAAATTCTCACTATTTATTTTAACATGCTGACTATAAAAAGGTTACTTTCTAGTAATACTTCTCTGTCTCTACTACTAATAAAAATGAATGTGTGTGCTTGTGTTGACTCTCTCCTAGCGAAGCCGTTTGACATAGAACTACCCAAAAACACGGCGGACATAATTTTAAAAAAAAGTGGGAACCATGGAACGAAATTTTAGATATTTCTTTCAAATTTTAATTAGTTAAAATTAACCAGAATTTTGGTGTTTTTCCGTGCTAACTTTCAAAAATTTTATTGCCGGACGATTATTTTTACATCTTTTCAAAATTTAGAAAATTATCTTAATAATGAAAGTAATTGGTTTCAAATGTCGTATTTATCATTTTTTCCAGAAAAAATATCCAAATAATAATTTAAATATTAAAAACAAAATTAATTAAATATCTTTTTAAAAAATAAATAAAAATTTACATATGAAATATTTTTACATAATTTTTAACAAATCATTTTCATTGTTGCCGTGAGACCCAAACCGTTTTCATTGCTTCACCAAATGGCTAATTATTAGTTTTTTTTCAATTGTTGAAAGTTAAGGGTGAAAGATTCTGCTACTTAATTGAGAAGCATACATGAGAAAATAAATGGAGAAACAACATTACCCTAAATACAAAATTGAATTTGAAATTGATTACCCAGACACTCGGGCTTTTAATTCGATTGCTGAACCAATGAAATGCAATTTCATTATACAGACTCTGTCTTTGTTGGAAGAATCAAGAAGTTCCAGCTATTTAAGAAATTCAAATTAGATTTTAGCAGAATCCTTAAAACCAGATCTTCCCTCAACTACGCATTTTATATTAAATACATATACAGATATGTGATGACTTATTATTATTAAGTTTTATCTATATTTATATAAAGCTCAATGTGTGTATGTGCGTGTTTTGGCGCTCTACATTCCAGACCGTTTGACCTACAGTTACCAAATTTGGTACATATATACCTTGGAGGTCAGGAATGTGCACCTGGGGTCCCTTTTTTGAATTTTTAATTAGAATTCTAATTATTAATTAAAAACTAACATTTCCACCAAAGAAATCTTTTCATTTTCCCAATCGTCAAATGAGTAAGGCTTCAGTTTCCCCCCCCACGCTAATGAGGTTAGGCGTAACATTTTTCGGCCGATTATTTCAAACGATTCTGTTTACTTCCTTAATGTTTGATGCATTTAAAATTGAACATTGCTAATTAATCGGTCTTTCAGATTCATTCTGAAGTACTTTTGAATTAAAATAAAACAGAATAAAGGAAATTAAAAATTTCTAATCTGCATAGCGTTACCCCAACTGGCGTAGAAAAATTCACGCATTACGTTACCGTAACTGGAGATGAAAATTCACACATGCGCATTTGTTCTGATTGTTGACAACTATTATCAGTTGATGCGGACTTGATTTTAAATTACTTTTAGGTTAGTTGTATGCTTTTGTAATTAAATTGTATTTATGTTAGTTATATATATTTTTTGTATATGCTTATAGTTTTAAGTACATCGTTTTTTAAGTAGTTCTTTTTTAAAACCTGTTTTCGACCGATTATTTTAAACGATTCATTTTATTTTCTTAGTGTTTAATACATCTAAAATTAAATATTGTTAATTAATCGATCTGCTCATCTGAGAAATTTTTGTTGACAAATTCTTGAGATATTACATAAATTAAGAAAGATATTCTTTAGTGTCCATAAAGTTTAAACGCTCAGTGACTCTGTTTTCAGCAATCATAAAAAAAAGCTTCGTTTCAGTAAAAAATATTATAATATTAATTGCAGATTAATCCTTTCCCTTTTAATTGAAGGCATAACTTTTACGGGAGCTAACAGAAAATTAGAGAGATACATATTACGTTATGTCTGAAGGCTTTCATAATATTATGAGTGAATTATATGGCTATCAAAATTTGAAGTTTTAAAATATAAAGAAGCTATTAAAGTAGGAATTGCATAAAATATTTAATTATTAAAATTTTAACGAACATTAAGATTGGAACCGGCTTGTCGCCAAAGGCGGCTAGTATCAAATAAGTCAACTTTAACCACTATCTGGTTAGGAAGAGATGTTTATTGTATTTAATTTCAATTAAATCGCATAAATATATTTTCAAGTCCATGAGATTGGAAATTGTCATGCATTAAAATCGTATTATTTTTATTCTTTTACATATGTATTTTTTTCATTATATACATGAAGCTTTCTAATGGAAGGCAGTCCCGTGACATGAGAGCTTTATTAAAAAAGGTAAATATGCTATTCCTCTATTTTCTAAATATCTCCATATTATAGCTCCATTTTTTAAAATTCATAATGCAAACTACACATATCTTAAATAGAATGCTTCTTTTAAATGATGAGCTTCATATTTCAATAATCTAAACGGTTTGATTTTCAGAGCGATAATGTAATCTGTTGTTGAAAATTTGGGAAAAAATTTAAATTTTTAATACTTTGGAGAAATTTGCATGAATATTAAATTCTAAAATCAGTAACATTTATTTTTATGCAATAATATTTTCGGAAGCTATCGTCGAAAATTTATAAACACTTGTTTTGTTTTTGTAAAGTAAGATGAAAATTTTAATTAATTACAACAGCAAAATTATGTTTAACTTTAATCTAAGCTTCTAATTGAAATTTTTAAAAAAATTGCCCGAGATGATAGGAGAAATATATGTTTCAAAGTTGATAATTGTAAGTCAAATGGCCTGATCTGTAGAGCGTTAATACATATACATACACATATTCATCTTTATTATTACTTGCGATGTTTTAACATTTCTAATAATCAAATTAATTAATTAATATTTTAAGACTATAAATTACGTAAGATTAAGAATAGCATTTTGCATTTAAATTTCATTTTCCCTAATGAAAGATATTTTTAATTAAAAGTATTATTGCATCAAAATGTGCAAGAAAATAATGTTTACTATAATCAATTCTTATACAATTGTAAAAAAAAATATAGAAGTAAATGTTTCAGAAAAATAAAAAAAATCATATTAAGATTTGTAGAAAAGATGGAAAAAAAAAACACAACAGGAAAGGGAAATTGTTGTTGGTAAAAAATTGAAAAGAGTGTGTATGTCACAGAATGATGACACTTTAACCTTTAAAATGCAGCTGCAGTGTTCAGTTTACACGGGAAATTGAGAAGCTTGTTACTTTGATTATTTATCTTTGATTTATATAACATGTTTTGCATCTCTAACGACTTGAGTTTCGCTTTAATTATTCGATTTCTTAAAACAAGATCTGAGTTTTAGAATTTTTTGAATATTTCTGAATTACAAGTAGTGAAGCAGACATAAACATTAAAATTTTTTTATTCTATAAAAGCATAAGCAAACGTCGCATTGTATCTGAATAAGCTATTAAATGTAAACGGTAAATCTCATGATACTTTTTATAATTTTTAATTCTCTAATATGGTGTAAATTTGTATTGCAATTATGAGCAAAAATTGGAGAGGTTTATCTTTCAGTTAAGAATGGAAAGTACAAAATAGAATTTCCCTCGTTCACCATTAAAAATTAATAAAAAATAAAACTGAAATCAGATAATTAATTAAAATATTCCTGCACAAGTGTAAAGGTATTAAATATTTCAAAAAAGAATTTAACATTCTCGCTAAAACTGCTTATTTTTAATATTTTTTAGCGAAGCAAAGTCTAAATAAATTTGCAGAATTAAGCAACAACAATATCTATTCACATAATATAGCATCCATAAAATCATAAATATAATGCTTTTTTTGTTATGAGTAAAGGAGCCTTGTAAATGAGGTTAGGAAATAAAATAATAGAATTTAATGTTTGTGGAGAACTTTCAATTCTTCAAAGATACTTTAAAAATTTCTATCGCAAATGAATCAGCTTTTTAACTAGATAAACAATTTCTGAATAAAAAAAGTGATCATTGTAAATTTTTACTTAAAGCAACAAGGCAGTGGTAACCTTACTAAAAAAAGACATAAATCGTCTTTTTTTCTTCAGAAATTCCTATCCAGAAAAGCTGAAAAAAGTTGCTTTTAGTAATTACAGTTTAGTGCCAATATTAGGGAACTGGAGTGCTTGCCTCTTCATAAGACAGGTGAAGATCAAAATTTGCTACCAGAAAGATGAGAGGCCTTTTAGAATACATTAAGAAACCTTCATTGCTTTCTTTACTTTTTAATTTTTTCTGGTTAAAAAGCACTCTCGGTTGAAATCTACTTTAATGTGCTGCTTTCATATCGCCAAAGATATGAACAAGTCGCCAAAATAAAAATCAAGACGATTGACAAGGTAAACAATATTGTGAATAGGGTTGCTAGAAGAATTACTTTGTTGCTTGTTTGGGTTAGAATATTGGCGATAATGTCAAGGGGCACATTAAAGTAAATTTCACTTCCACTTCCTTTACCCCATTAACATCACCAATCAAAGATTATATTGTCTTTTTTATTTTTAAGTTACTTTTAGTTATTTCACGAAACATAATATGGAAAACAAAATAGACAAAATTTGTCTCGGAGCAATGAACTAGATCATAAATTTTTAATTCGATTTTGAACAACAATATAGTGAAGTCCAAGTTAATTAACATTTATTATTATTACTTCAGGAGGAATGCTAAATGTCAACAAATTCAAAATGATCGGCAAATAAATTTAGAAACTCTACCAAGTAATAGTTTATAATAACTGAAGAAACAACAATCTAACAATTTATTTACAGCCAAAAGTTATCTGAAAAACTCAATAATAACAACTAACAATTTAAAAATATAAATAAAAGGCACTGAAATTGTATTATAACTTTAGCATTGTGATGCAACCTTTTTATACTAACGATGCAACCTTCAAATGTCTGTCTTCCATATTCTGCTAAATAGGTCCAATTTCAATTTTCAGAGCTAGTTTGTATTTTTCAAACGCTTATAATCAAATTTACTAGATAAAATGCCTCATGCTCACTTTTTTAAATTTCTAAAATCCATTAAATTTTATATCTTCATTTAAACTATGCTTTAATTATTTTTTAAAAAGTTCTGCACCTTTCGTCTTACCAAAATTTTATAATTTTACATTACTTAGACTTTATCTTTTCGTTTATCACAGGATAGTTAAATTTAAGGTTCTTGCACCATAAAAAATCGAAACCAAACAGGACTTTAAACATATTGATGAAAGAAAGGATAAATAGAGTCTATCCCATTGTTCATTTCGACCATGGGAAACGGAATATATATGATTAGAAAATAGATTACCCCTATTTCCAGACTGGGAAAATGTTATAAAATTCTTTACCAAGAAATAAGCCTCTTAGAACAACTCCTCGTTCAAATTTTGCAAACGAAAATTTTTTAACACAACACAGTCTGTCTAAATTTTAAGGATGAGAAGCAACAAGAGAAGATAAAAATGAAGAAAAAAAGAAGTGAATTTTTTTTCTGTTCCTTCAGTTTTCCCTTCTTGAACTTACATTGAGTATTACACACAGAAAAGGATTCTGGTTTGCAGACGCGAAATCAACCATTTTTACTGTGAGTATCAGAACACCGGATTGCTCTATCCTGTCACAAATAAAATGGAGCTCAGAATGTGCTACCCGAAACTGGAGATGTTTTTTGGCGCATACTAATCTCCAATTCCCATTTCTCTCCTTTGATTTTTTTCCTAACTTTCACTTTTTTTCTTTTTTTCCGGCAAACTCTTTCGTTACTCATCTAAAAATTCTATCCAACTTTATTTCACCACCATGTCATCTGTAAATAGAGTTCGCTGATGACAGTAACCAAATTTAAAATTCAAAGAAGAAAGGAAAAAACAAACTGATTTTATCACAAAAAATCTAAAATTATTTAAAAATTGGACTATGTTTCCCTATTTACTATTTTCTTGTCTCAGTTTTACAAGATTTATATAAATATTTTAAATTATTTCCCACGTGATTTTGATTTTTTTCATCAAAAGTTTTTAAAGCAACGTACTTAAAGAATTATTTGATGAGGTTAGAGAAAGTTTTTCCCAATATAAATATTCATATCTAAGAGAAATATCTAAAAGAAGGAAAAATGTGCTGAAATACTTATAATGTTATATAAAATAAAAATATACAGGAAACCGAAAATATATGTTTCATTCGTTTATCAATTACTAAAAAAAGTCTAGCAAGCTGTAAATAACAGCTTGTTTGATTTACTTTGATTTATTTGATATTCTTGACTGATATGTCAAAAAGTATACTAGATATCTGAACTAGTATATCTTTTCCTAATAGTTAGCACATTTACCAAATAAAGATAAATGGATTCATGTATCAAAATCAATACATATCAAAATATGATTTGATCTTATGCTCTAGTAAATATTGTGTCTTATCTTTATAATACATATTTTTATCTAATACGCATTTTTATATAATATGTAAGATTTGAGATTAAGCTGATAGTATGATAATTACTCAATAAATGATGCTAAATAATAAAGTTTGTAAAGTGGTTTGGTTGAAAATATACAATAATTTCTAATGCCAGAAAACTTTTTCTTTTAATATATTAGATCTGATTACATTATTGATATATATTTTGTATATATGTTAGAACTTTGTATTTTAATCGATATGTTTTATCGATGAAATAAATTACACTTTTATTTAATTTCCTTTGTTGAAAGTAAATATATTTACGAAGTTTCAGACTATTTTATCAGTTTGGAGTCATATGTTCTAACGCTTTAATTTGTCAAATGCCAACACTAAAGGTTTATTTTTCACACTGAAGTTCATGAGTAAGCCCGACGAATTTAGCCATTATTAGGAAAGCAAAGAAACTGATATAGAATTTTCTATAACCTTTTCGAAAATTGTGAATTAATACAACATACGATATTTCAAAAGATAACTTAAAATGGTATAAGATAACTTACTTACCTATAGGCATAATTAACTTTTAGTCATCGAAAGAAATATGGAAATATTCCAATTTCTATTCCCCAAAAGTATGATGACGTCTGTGTAAAAATTTATCTGCTTTATAAAGAAGTATTTTAGGAAGGAACCTTTATAGCTCTAGGGATACGAATTTCTGTGATGTAACTTCTTTTTCGTGGCAAGCCGAAAATTGCATGCTGCAGGGATAGCATTTAAAGCAGACATCTCAGATAGAAATTGAAAAAAAAAAATATATCCATTTCATGTAACTATTCTTCGTTGAATGGATAACTGAAAAATTTGCATACTAAAAAGAAATTTTGGAAATTTCATAGACACATTCATCCGAATGTAGGTTTAAAAAAATTAAAGAGATTCAAATCTTTAGATCACTATTCATAGCACACTAATGTCTTGATTAATTTAATTCTCTTGTATTTTTTTAAACTTATCCTGAATTGTATATTAAGGCGTTAAGGTGCACATGTAAATATGTTTATAATAACACGTATAAATCATATGACTTTTGTAATGGTGTAAAAATAAACTTTAAACTTTTTATAAAGATTTATTAAAATGAGAGAAATAAAACTCCATAAAGGAAAGCTGCAGAACTGGAAAGACTATTTTTACTTTCTGTTATATGAGGTAAACAAATCTCTACTTTGTTGACCTCACTGAGTCCGAAAAACATATTTTTGTCATTATGTCTTCTCCCTGTATAAAAGCTAACTCAAAACCACTTTTGAGCTAGAAGGATGGTAAATGGACTTTAGCCCAAATTTGGTGATTTCTATTAAATTTTAAATAATATTTATTCAAAGGGAGTCTGTCTGTTCGCCTATATCCGAATATAATTTAACATATTAACAATAAAACGTAAAGCTAGATGGATAAAATATAGCACACAGATTAAATATCTAAGCTGTAGATATTTGTCAATGGAATCAAATCCGCCAAGAGGTTCTGTACTCATAAACAAAAAAACGCGATGCCTCATAAATAAAATGACTTAAAAGTATGTAAAATGTGTCATGCGATTTTGTGACTACAAATAATCTTTTGTGTCGTATTTCAGTTTCAATCGCTTTGAAATAACGCGCCTAAAACATAAATTTGATTTTCGGAAGTCATTTACTAAATGCCAAAGATAAATCGCCAAAAAAAAATCTTTAAAATCACACGATAAGTTCAGCAAGGATGCTGATTTCGCACCAAAGATAAATATTTTTTAAATATTATTCTTCCCCAATATCATTCATAGTATTCATGGCTTTACCCAAGATTTCAATATATGCATGTAGAGAAGAACAACATTATTAGAGAGTATTCTAGATAGTTTTGAATTTTAGATTGGCACAAAAATGTTTTTGTCGACACAAAAATGTTTTTGTCGAATAATATATTCAAAATTTATTATGGGAAAAAATTTAAAAAAATTCAATGATTTATAATTAAAGATCAAATTGTAATTTTGTAAAAAAACCTGCACATTTTTTTAGTGATCAAGAAATAATTACATGTTAAAACCAATAACTCTTGGATCAACATTCTTCCTGATAAATTGTTTAGAACGGGTTTAATAAAACCTATAAACATAATGATGATGTCGTGTCCGTGTTACCACGGAAAGGGGGTGCAGTAGCTTCTGAGGGTAAAGACCCCTGAACATCCAAGGGCAGAAGTCTGACTTCTATCTCATATGAAGATGAAACTCAGACATTCGCTTGCACAACGCCTTTTTACAGGGGGGGGGGGCACATTCACACATCTCACAGATAGAACACAGATTAAGAACAACCATGCCCGAACTGGGATTCGAGCCCGGGACGCCCAGATCACGGGGAAGATGCGCTACCCCTGTGCAAGGACGCCGGCTATAAACATAATTATATTAAAAATAATACAAATTCAAAATGCTGCAATATTTTTACGTCCAGGCTAAAAAACTTTGAAAATTTTTGCAGAAGAAAAGGTGGGTTTATATTCATGTATTCTGAGAGGAATTTGGAAAATTTTACTATCTGCATGCTTTTCTTTTCCAATGTCTTATAGTAAAAGAAAATATTTGAAAAACACATAAGAAAATTTCCAATTGTTGGAAATTTCTATAAACTACACCATAAACAGCTCAGAAATTGATCAAATTATTTTTATATTTTTATTGCATTTATTAATTTTTATGCAGTGCATTGCATTAAAAATATCCAATATACGTGATGAAAATTATTTATTTGAACAGACTTCAGAATTCAAGTCATTTTATTTTCTCTTAATTTCTATATAAAACTACTATTGAAAATTATCATCTTATTTGGAGTTTAATTATCAACTACATTGAATTAGGTCAAAGCGTAGGAAAAATATAGTTCATTTTATTTCTAAAGGCAAAATGAACGATTCAGCAGTGACCTTGAGACATTCGTAAACGCCACAACAACTGGGGATTTCACTTTCAGAATCCCGGATATAAATACTCTGCATTTCTGAATGTAGGGATAAAAGAAATAACAACTGCGTATGCATTTTGAGCTTCTTTTTTTTAATGGATTGCAAAGAAAATTTGTCATAAAGCAACAACTTCAATAAAAAATTGCATATTAAATATTTCATTTGTTTGTCATTGCGCCTTTGAATTATCAAACTTACGTGGAAGCACATATAAAGAAAGAAAAGTGATCAACCCGTAGTGGATTTCCTTCTAATTTGATATAGGTCTATATTTGAGATGTTAAAACTGTGCGCTAAATTTCATGCATCTGCCTGCTGAATTTTATAGTTATCGCTTCCACTTGCTCTCAAGCAGATAGACAAATTTTATGCGATAGAAATGCATTCAAAATTCATTTAAAATCTGAAAAAAATTCATCCGTGAAGCATAAAGCAATTTTGCGTAATTGTACTGACAAATATAATTCCACAGATATGTTTTTCCAGCAGAGGAAGGTCTGATATGTAAACATTCATTAAATTCTTCATAATGATTTTTTTAAATATTTTTTTTATCTATTTCCGTTTATTTCCGAATTTTTATTTTTAAAATTTTTCTCGACTTCTCAGTAAATTTATATTATGGAGTTTACTTTAAATATGAAAACTCCTCTTAGCCGGTTTTACTTATTGTCAGCTAGAAATTATATGCTATATTGGAACTTGCAAAAGTCAAATAATCGTAAAGTAGTAAAATATTAACTCCACAAATGACATCTGTTTTATTCTTTTATTATACGATTTTTCATTGAAGTATTTTTTAATTTTATACTTTGCAAAGTCTTGATGGCCTTAAATTTATATATGGGTACGAAAATTTCTTCAAAATTAGCTTGAAAAAATAAAATATTATTGAAAAATATCAAAAAATAACGTCATAGTAGCAGAATCGGTAAATACACTGGTGTGCAAAACTTAAGCAACAGGTATGTTTTTTGCCATAACTTCACGAGAAATCATCTGAGAGACACGAAATTCAGAAATGAGATACAGCATTTTGTTCTGAAAGAATGACGAAAGCATAGTTGCGCAGAAATGAATACAATGCATACGGTATGGAATCAAACAAAAAAAGGCTTTATTGAACTCATAGTATCGTTACACATGATTGTCTGTCCAAGAGGAAGAACAGCAAGCAGATGTTCCTTAGTATGGGATATGCCCTCCCCTTACTGCAATGGTTGCTTCGTACCGTCTCAGCACCAGATTGTCCAACAGTTTTTGAGGTAAGAGTGCCCATTCCTCAATCAGCATCTGTTTAAGTTGTCGGATGTTCCCAGGAAGATATAATCGTGCCGCAAGGCGTCTCCCCAAAGCATCCCACACATGTTGTATCGGATTTAAATCAGGGGAGCACGCCGGCCAATCCATTCGAGTGATATCTTCACTTTCCAGGAGCTCCTCAACAGCATGAGTCCTGTGTGGCCGTGCATTGTCATCCATACAAACGAAGTCTGATCCTATGGCACCTCGGAACAGACGAACATGGGGAAGGATCACCTCCTGACAATAGCGATCTGCAGTTACAGAACCTCTGTCGAAAACGTGGAGCTCAGTCCGCCCGTTCATCATAATGTCTCCCCAGACAACAATTCCAGGACCACCGAAACGGTCTCTTTCCGTGATGTTACTGGGATGAAACCGTGTCCCGACCTCTCTCCAAATCAACTGGCGTTGGGAATCGCTTATAACATCACGGAAAGAGACCGTTTCGGTTGTCCTGGTGTAACGATACTATGAGTTCAATAAAGCCTTTTTTTTGTTTGATTCCATACTGTATGCATTGTATTCATTTCTGCGCAACTATGCTTTCGTCATTCTTTCAGAACAAAGTGCTGTATCTCATTTCTGAATTTCATGTCTCTCAGATGATTTCTCGTGAAGTTATGGCAAAAAACATACCTGTTGCTTAAGTTTTGCACACCAGTGTATATAGATAAATAGATTTTGTAAACGTATTGGTAAACAGAACTTGTAAATATATAGGTAAAATACGTAGAGAAAAATATAGAAATATCTGAAGGAAAAAAATATATATATTCAAAATTAAATTATCTATTCTAAGTTAACTTTATTGGTTTCAGAATCTTTTTTAAAGGAGAATTGGATTTATATTCATATATGCAGAATACGAGTAGGATGCTTTTTGGATCAGAATATTGCAATTTTTCGTCGTCGTGTTATGGAAGAAAAGATTGTAAAATTATATCAGAAGAATTTCAGAAAAATGAAATTTCTGTTGAATGATTCAAAAATATTGTAGAAAAAAAATATGAAAATATTTTTTTAAATCTAATTGATTGGATTGGCTGCTGAATTTTATTTTTCATTGAGTGAAATGAATTAAAAGGAAATTTCTGTTGAATGATTCAAAAATGTTGCAGAAAAAATGTTAAAATATTTTTTATTCTTTTTATTATATTGGCTTTTGAATTTATTCAGAGTTATTTTTATTCAGAGAAATGAATTAAAATGAAATTTAAAAAAAAGAAAATTCATAACAATTTTCAGAACAAAGATTTTTGAAATATAATACTGAAAAATTATAAATTCTGTTATTAATCAATTATGTTGCTTGCATTAATTAAGGTTATATTTAGTTCTGATATTTTCATCTATCTATTCTATATTTCTACAACATTAGTTTCATTTGTTCTCATATTTCAGCTGTTAGAAATATAAATTAAAATGTAAAATTTCTTATAATGAAGTTTGCATTTTGTTTAACATTGTCCAAATTTTGTGTAAGATAGTTCATGTTTTTTGCCTTTATTTTCCGTTGTTAAATGTGTACAAATATACAAGAATATTTTACAAGATTTCAACCTTAGAATTAATTTTTTAATTTCTTTTCATTAACTGAAGAATGAGGCAAAGCAAAAGATTCAAAAATATAAGATGTAAATTGTAAATTTGATGCAAACGAACTTCAAATTTTATTAATGAAATTGCCCCTACCAACTATAATATCACTATTAAATAAAAAAAAATAATGAAATATTTTATATCCAACTTGAGATCCATGAAAAGGTATTGCATATTCACTTGTATGGGAATTTTTTTCAATAATTTTCATTTAAAATGTTCACGTTGTATTAAAACTTAGATATTTTAAAATGTTCTTTGAAAATAATTTATTTGTGAAATATAAAAGAAATGCCTGCAATTTTAATTTAGACATCTTTCGGCACAAATTCAGTTGGCTAAAGGACTTTGCTATGTCTTTCAATTTTCTTTTCTTTTATACAAAGCATATATAGAGAAAATACTGGAATTTTCAGAAAATTCGAATTCGAGATTTTGATGAATTCTCATCTTGAGACCTCTTTGGATACGAAAATCATATTTTTGTGAATTCAGAAACTCTAAAACACTTTGAGCTAGATGGATAAGATTTAGTGCATGGACTTTAAGCTGGATTTGTGAATTTCTTTTAAATGTTGAACGGCATTTATTAAGAAGATATCGGTCTATCTGGTTATCCGAGTACAAGTAAGGAAGATTTCTGTCTATCTGGTTATCCGAGTACAAGTAAGGAAGATATCTGTCTATCTGGTTATCCGAGTACAAGTAAGGAAGATATCTGTCTATCTGGTTATCCGAGTACAAGTAAGGAAGATATCTGCCTATCTGGTTATCCGAATACAAGTGAACACGATAATTGAAAAAAGAAAACAGCTAAATAGATATATTAGGTAAATAAGTTAAGATTCTAAAATGGAGATCCCTATTAAATTTGGAGTGAAATTCGCCAAGGATTTGACCTTTGTTGTACTATAATTTGCACGTAAACTTGATAACTGAAAATCATTGTAATTTAGATAAATAAAATTTTTTATACCATTTTTTTACTATAATTGCAGTTTATAGTCAAATTTTGATTTCACTCGTGCGAAAAAAAGGTGACAAATATATATATATATATATATATTCGATTTTCTGATACTTGTGTATTAACCACATAGTACAAGTGAAATCGTCAAAATTTCACATGGATTCAGTAAAAACAGCTATATTCAAGCAAAAAATAGATTTATCGTAACTATTGTTCTCCAATTTTATGCTATTAATGCTGAATTAGCGGTTTTCTTTATTATAGTACGAGCCTAACAGTGCTCATGTTCTCATGTGTGTGACTCTGATAAAAATCTAAGAAGTCGTGACATTCACGAACCCACTTAAGATCTGTAGTTTCTTGCGAGGAAGAGAAGAGCTATAACACGTCTATTACATAGTATGCGAAAAATTTTGGAGAGTTCACTTCTACTCTTCAAAATATGGGGTTATTTATTAGAATGGTCTGAATTCAGCTTCGAATGTCGAACCAGATTCCACCAAAATTCAAAGTTTATGGGTACCTGGTACATGAGAAATATGACATATGGAGTCACATGTCTTCTGCTAATTAAATGCGGGAGTTAAGATAAAGATGAGGATGAAGATTCATATATTGTCCTGATCAATAGACAATGTTCAAATTATTCGTCTTTGGGTGCCATGTTCGAAACCAGTTTCACTAAATTTTATGGTTTATGTGGACCTGGTACATGTAAAATATGACATTTAAAGTCATATACCTTCCGCTAAGACAATGAGGAAGATACAGATGGAGATGAAGATTCATGTATTCTCTTGATCAATAGA
>JAPMOR010070990.1:140438-161119 GCA_026543865.1 Argiope aurantia
ATATAAAAACATATACCTTCTGCTAAGAAAATGAGGAAGTTAAGATATAGATGGAGATGAAGATTCATGTATTCTCTTGATCAATAGATCAAACTTCAAATTATTATGCTTCCTATGCCATGTTCGAAACCAGATTCCACCAAACTTAATGGTGTATGTAGATCTAGTAATATGGCATATAAAGGTAATATGGCTTACAAAATATGGCATATAAAGTCATATATTTTCTGATAACGCAATGAGGAAGTTGAGATAAAGTTGTGGATGACGATTCATGCATTGTTATGATCAATAGAAAAAACGTTTAAATTATGAGATTTGTATGAAAATGTATTTCTTTGATAAACAGGTGTTAGTAAATAAAGGGAACAATGTTCAAATTATAAGATTTGTATGGAGAGGTATTTCCTTGTGAAACAGGTGTTAATAAGTAAATAGGAAATAAAAATCTTACTTTATCAAGTAAAATTAGGAATAAAATAGTATAAAATGTTGAAACTACAAAAATTAGGTTGTGTGTGCTATAATAAATAAAAAAAACCCACTTAATAAAATTTTTCTATAAACATTGGTGTATAGTAAATTTCAAAAAAAAAAAAAAAAGAGTTTTATTTTTTACGAAACTGACTTTATTGAATTCGAAAATACAGAGTTTGGAGAAAGATGCAGGCATGATGGAATAGAAATGCTAATTCTATTTAAAAGATTCTAATTCCGAATTCCTTTTGTTTCAAAATGCCTTATTCAGCAGAATCTAAAACTCCCAAATGAAGTACCGGAAATTAATCGTCCGTTTTACAAAGCAGTTATCGGATTCTTCGCGTAGGATTAAAGATTATCTTTAATTACTACATTCTTATTTGTAATTAATCGAATTTCATTAATCATTAGCTAGTTAATAGATATTTGCATGACAATGCTTATCTTTTGTACGGGAGGAAAGAGTAGTGTAATTTCCGGATTTTGATAGAATTGGATGTAGCTTGTCATCCACATTTAAAGCGTTATATCATTGGGAAATTTCTTCTTTGGCTGGTAACATAAGTTTATCGCTTATCTGTTAGTAGTTTAATGACATTTAGCTAACAATTAATGGGCTATTATCTTTGAAACAAAAGCTGAAAAAGGGGAACACTTCTTCGCAATAATTGCGAGGAATTTGTAAGGCCTTTCTTTTAGTTAAAAGATATCAGCTCAATTATTGATTCAATTTTCTGTTAAGGTTTTGAAATTACTTGATGAGTGCTAAAGGTTTAACTCTTTATAATATGTTTGCACTTTTGAATATTGTTACAAAATGAATACTGGGAATTATTCTTATGAAGGCAAAGATTGACATTAGTATTCAATATTGTTTTTCTTTTTGCTAATGATGAAAAGTTAAAATTAAAAGTACTTGTAGTAGTAGTTTTCTTGCTTATTACACACAAAATTCTATATAGTATAAATAAATAGGGAAATGTTATTGGTAGTAGGAAGATTTAATATTAGAAAGGTTGGTAGTAGAAAGATTGAAAGTGGAAAGATTTTAGCTGCGTTATAATAATATATTTGCAATGTCTCAAAACAATGAAGAACGTACGATGAAAATATTACTAGAATGTATGTATCATGTATGGTAATGTATTTTTGAAGATAAAGACTGATATTTTGTTTAAACGTTTTCGTTGTATGGTGAAAAATCATAGGTAATAATTCTGTTATGGAAATCACCTCTTTGGTGCCTGGTAAATTTGATATAATAAGCTGGATCACGGAAAACGAAGCTTTATTACACCGAAAATACAAAAACACAGTTTAAGAGTAGATTATGATATAGAATGAGATTAATAAAAATTAATAATAACAAGCAAACAGTAAATCTCTATATAAATAACAGCGATATCAAAATAAGCTCTATTCACGAGCTCGCAATGCGATTAAATTCCAAAAATAAATTTCATCCTACATACTCTTTTTTTAATCCCTTTTCGAGAGGACATGGAATTTCCCAAAAGAATCTCTAGATCTTGGTTATTGATAGAAATAGAATTTTTGTATTTTTAAAAAATTCAATTTTGTCTATTCATTCAGAATCTCCATTATTAACAGAATTATGAAGTCTCGTCTTATGAAAAGTAGTAAGATTTATTTTCGACCATAAATGTATTTGGAACGAAAAACACACGAACATACGAAAGTATAATTATGAAATGACCCAACGTAGTCTTGGGATATAGTCTACTCTAAGCAATTGAAGTTACGGATTCTAGACATGATTCGTGACTTTATAAGCAATTATTCATCGAATATCAAATGTTGCGGTTCAGATGTTTGAATAAAGCGATGTTGATCAAATAGTTGTCTTCGTCTTTTGACCTTGGTTAAATAGTGCAAATACCATATCCAAATATCTCACAAGTTCCTTCAAAACCTGCAGAATCCTAAGTGTATTATTTTAAATACTCTTCTGCATTTAGATCTACGAACTTGGAACTATGTAAATTTAAGTGATACAGACATATAATCAAAATATTACGAAAACATATTTTGAAAATTTACGAAATTCCTGGATTATTTACATCTAGTGTACAAATGCCTCAGTGTACAAACAGTTTGTGGAAATCTGACATTCTATGAATTTTTTTTTCATTCAGCAAGAGATGTTAAGTTTTTTTCTTCTTATAAACTATTTTTAGAATCATATTTCTTTAAGTAGGATTTAAAATGCAGCAAGACACAATTTTAATTATAAAATATACATTTTAGTAGATAAGCTACTTTTTTTTGTTTATTAAAATGAGTATTTTTCTGTTTTGACTAAAAGTATTGTAATAAATACTCTGTTAATCTATTTTTATTATCAATACAACAATTTTCTAATAATAACATATCAAAATTGATTTTAACTATTCTTATTAGTAAATTATAATTTCGTTTTCGTCAAAGTGCCCATCATAATGCGAAATATTTTATTATATAGATAATAAAATTAATATAATTATATACTTTATAAAATAATAGCTATATATATTTCTAACGATATACTTGAAGCGGAAATTTTAGCCAATTAATATGATGGTACTCTCATATTCAAACAAAAGACTCACACTGTTAAGTGGATTTTCAGGTGGTTCTTAATAAAGTCAATTTTCGAAATATGCATAAAAATATATCAATTCGAAAAACGACTGACTAAATTGCATTTTTTATTGCATATATCCAAGTATCAAAAACAACGTGATCTTGCATTTAAAGATTTTTATCATTGTGCAGTATCAGAAGGAAGAACATAGAAATTAACAAAAATATTATAATATGCAGTACATAATTTTTGTACAATATCGGTAAGAAGTTTTTATTTTACTTACATTTAATAGTTTATTTCAATAACATATATTACTTACGTACTTAAAAAAATCACATTTATTCATAAGAAGTCATGTGAAACATGGATAATGAAAGTAAATGATAAAACGTTGTAATAAAGAATTTGATTGAATTATAGAGGCCTTAATCCATTATCTAACAAATATAAAAAAAATATTCACTAACGTCCTAAAGGGATGTTTATTGGTAGGTTTCTAAATATGTCGTGTTCTATTACTCAGGCATAGAATATAAATATCTTTCTGCCAGCTTTGTCAAAGAAAATATTTGTTTATGTATGAACGACTACTAATGCCAGCAAAACCCCTTTTGTATTAAAATGTTTATGCGTGCTATAGGATTTCTGTTTTCGAAACAACTTCCATTTTATTCTTCTGTGACTTCCCTTTTGTATGAGTCGATTTTGTGAAAAGCAGAATATCCGTTAATCCCATATATCGCAGAATATCATCTTATATCGCATTTAATAAATATGATACTGATATATATATATATATATATATATATATATATCTATATATATATATATATATATATATAAAATCTAATAAGAGTCAATTTATATTTAAACACCTCCATTTAATATTTGAGTATGAGAATAATGTCATTTTATTCTTGAAAATTTATATATGTATGCAATGGGAATCCTTTTATATAATGTATAATCTTATATTTTATCATTATTTAAATTACAGACATACTTTTACGCTTTAGTATACTTACAGAATCATAATAATAACCTCCTGTCTACTAATGGCATTTAAACAAGATTCATCAGACTGGAAGTTAATTTCGTAAAACTGAATGGATTCCTACATTAACAGCATGGGTTCCTGTATATGATATTCAAGTTTTTAGCTTTCGGAAGTAGATGTACGCTCACTGTTTTGTGTGACAGATTTGGATGAATGCTTGTAGTCCTCATTTCACTCCATAAGTGGTGCTGTTAATAGTGTGCACGGCATCGACCACACCCCTCCTTGGCTCCCAAGTTGTTCGCCATTGGACAAGAAGAATTGTTCTCTTAATTTTATTAGATTCTTGAGTTTTTATCTGTGTCTGTAGGCGTTCCCTTTTTTTCTGAGGATTGCTGAGTCTATTGACAGATTGTAGATATTTGGGAAATAGTCATATGTCAAATATTTAGTAAACTCTTAGCGAGGCATCAGTGGAAGGGTCTAGAATTTCGTAGATTGTTGAAGAGCACATCAGTTTAAAACAATGGAAGGCTCATCATGTTGAGATTCAAACCAATTTTTGCTGAAAATATGCTTAATGACATAGCTGGTGTTAACCTCTTAAATAATTTACGCGGAGATAATAGATAATTACATACTATTTATAAGCAGCTGATTTCGTATTCGATAATTATTTTGACAGACTCATATAATTCCAAATAAAGCAAAATATGTGAATTATGTTTATGAATTTAAAAGTCCTTAAGGAGATCCGCATAAACTTCTTAAGTTGAATGAACAAATGCATTAGATTTCTTACAAGGATAATTTAATGACAGGTTTATAAGAAATTTTGAGGATGTTAAATTTGATTTTTGATGACTTCCTTGTATTTAAATCAACCTTCAAATATATTTAGTGTTTAAATACTTAATTCCAGCTGAAGTAAAATATGTGAATTATGTTTAAAAGTCCTTAATGAACTCCTTATAAACTGTTTAAGTTCAATAATTGTAATAGATTTCTTTCAGGAATGATTTAGTGACATGTGAATAAGAGATTTTGCAGATGTTAAATTTGATTTTTAATAAATTCTTTGTATTTAAATTAACCTTAAAAGATAATTAATGTTTATAGACATTAATACAGATAAAGAAAAATATGTGAATTATGTTGATAAATTTAAAAATCCTTAACGAACTCCTTATAGATTCCTTACATTGAATAAACATATACATTGGATTTCTTCCCAGAATAACTTAGTGACATACCAAGAAGATATTTTGCAGTTTTTAAATTTAATTTTTTTCTTAAAGAATTCCTTGTATTTAAATTAATCTACCAAGAAAACATCTATTTAAAGACTTTTAGATTTTAATAAGTGGTCTTTAACTATGAGAAATTTAGACGTAAGAGAAAATTATGCGGTTAATATGCAGCTTACATTTTAAAGAATGAATTTGTTTTAAAATTAGTTTCAGTCTTTCGCAATTAAAACTTTAGAATTTACTCATATAAAATTTAAAAAATATTCAAAATAGGGAAGGTAAAAGCTAGTTAAATAATACTTCCTTCAAAATGCCTAGCCAATTTAAAGTCTAAATATGTTAAGTGTTTCAAACATACAACCACTTAAAATAAATACTTCATTTAAAGCTAAAAATGTGAAGTTAGAGAGAAAATAAACATCGATATGTCTCTTTAAAATCAGAAGATTCCTGTCAGTTACTAAGTACTGCTACTCATTAACATTTCTAGAACTTATAAAACTGCAAAGACGTAATATTTTAAGGAAAAATTTTGTTAATTGTTTTCATTTAGAAACTGAGATGGGAGAAAAAAGTCTCTCACTTATTTATATTCTATAGTTTTAATTGTGCTTAATGTTTCTGGTCAGAGTTAATTGTGTGATCATAACGAGCAATCCTTTTAATCTCACAGCCCATTAGAAATCCTATTTCCGTTCTTTCCAGTAAATGGACTGGAAATTTTTCCTGCTCAGACATAAAAAAAATATGGAAACAGTGAGCATAAGTTTTATACTGACGCGATAGCAAAATCTTAAAATTCGTGTTGTAAAATTTATATCTGTTAAATTTCTAACGATTTGATGGAATAATGCATTTTCTTTTATCATACGCTAAACAAACAAAAGGCTTTGTCGCATTAAACGAAGAAACATATTGTTCAATAAAGTAATCCAAAGAAATTCATTCCGAAATAAAGTAAATTACTATTTACAGATTACTATATTTATACGATGTTAATATATTACATAGATATGATAACAGAATTTTGTAATATGGCGGAGCTTTAATACATTTTATGAACTTTTTGAACATACTGAAATAGTTTTTATTGGAGGTGAGGGGCTTTAGCATCAGGCTACAAGAAAAATCAACAGTATACTAGCAGACAGCAAATCGCTTATTAAATAACTTCGCAGCACAACAATGCTCAACATAAAATAATGGGAAAGTTCTATTCGTATTCAGCATTCCAAAGAGGGACTTAACATTCGTGAACACACAAGATAATTCCACACTCCATGGCATAGTGTACAATGTTCAAGAAGGATCTCGGATCTCAGCTCGTATTTGAAATATAATTCTTGTATATTCCTGATCCTTCCTATTTCTCACCGAAGCCGACCAAATTAATCGTTTAGTCGTCAGATGATAAAGTGTGGGTAGTATCGACATCTAATCAGCATCTACCAATTACGAATATAAGTAAGTCTGTCTTCGTAAAGTGATTCGTTGTAAAAAGTGTTTTTATTATGAGTCACATTGCATTGGGAAACAATATAACAGATTTGAAATGAAATTCATGTGAATCTCCTGACTGTTGCTTAATGAAGTCGAAAAAAATTTGTTTTCACCCATTAAGCAAATTAAATATTTACCATTTACAATACCAGTTGATTTTCTGCCACATTTTGTAAGTTTTAGCGAATGAAATGATATAGAACATGAAACAACATAGTTTCTAAAAATGGAGAATGAAATGAATTCAATAATATTGTTTTGAAACTTTTAACATACTTTTAAACCAAAATGTTTCAGGAAATATGAAATGTTTTCAAAAACCAGTATTTAAATACGTGAAAAAAATATTTGCGTTAAAAATGTCAAATAAATAGTGTGGAAATTTTTAGAAATTATTATGAGTAAATGGAATAAGTGCTTTATGGTGTAGTGGCTTTATCAGATTTGGCTATATTCCAAACATAATACACTAAGTATCTTATAATTTTTATACACAATGTAATAAAATGTTAAGAATATCTTTAATATGCAAAAAAAGAAAGCATTATGAATCTTTTTTTTCCTTAAAAAAAAAGGAAGTGAGAAAAAAATTTAGAGAAAAATTTGTATAAAAATATTTTTTCTAACATATCTGAAATATTTATTAAAACAAAGTTTATAATGTTATTTCTGCACAGATTTTTAATTCATTATTTATTCAAATTAAAATATTTAATTTGTTCCAAAGCATACATACAGAGCTAATGATGAGAAATAAATTTCTAACTATTAGTGTTAACAGTTCAGCAGAAAAAAGGAAACGAAAACTTTTATTTTTTGGCAAATAATTATTTTTTAAAATTTATGTCTATTTTCGTTTTTAGAAGGGGGGAAATTTGAACTTTTTCACGAACTGTATTTATTAACCAGTATATTTTTTTGAAAAAGGAGGAAATTATCGAATATGTATAATTAAATGTATTAGTTAATTATTTTGGTAGAATTTATTTTTATTATTCGGCATCTTTCTTGAAACAAAAAACACAGTAAAATTATTTATTACATCCAAAATAAAAGTTCTCTTAAGGACAACTTATGATAAAGAGAATACATGGATTTTTTTTGAATCTCAGCGCAATCTTGAATGCGTTTTAAAATCTTAGGTATAAAGTAGTAAATTGTCTTTTTGTACGATATTTAGAAGAAAACTAGTCCAGAATTGTCTTTCTCCTGTGGGAATATTAAGAGATAGCCAGTTCCACCACAGTGATCAATAAATGTATTCTTAAATAGCCTCTTTCCTAATGAATCGATTATTTTTTAATTATCGACTAATTACGCTGAATTCAAATAATGAACAACAAAAAATAATCCAAAGATATTACATTCTGTAAATTGTAGGCTGAAGATTACTGTCAACATGTTGAGTGATTTAAAATCACACTCATAAAACACAACCAGAAAATATATTCAAGATCTTGCAGGAATACTGTTAGATAATTTTTTTCCTTACTGATCCAATCATTTCACGATTATCTAGTAACTGTACTTAATCATAACATTAAAAAAAATGTGAACCAATCCAATGAAATAGGGACCTTTTAGTTTCCAAGGATTTTACTGATAATTGGTTGAGTTATTTCAAATCATATTACAAAACAAATTCACAAAGTATGTTCCCAAAATTTGCAAGGATATTATAAGTTTTCATACAGTAATAAAAACCAAGTTAATAGGAAAAAATCAAAATTAAACCAAATAAAAAAGTAATCTGGCCTGAAGACTTTCTCGGGCAGAGATTAAAAGAAAAGGGATTTTTTTTCTGTGAAGGAATGCAGACAAAACAGTCTAATATCGATTCCTCGTGACCCGAAAATTCCCTGAAATTAGGCCTAAGAGATATACCATTTTAACAGAAAAGAAAAACACAAAACAATAAATTAGAAGAATATGTCCATTAATAAGCAAAAATACATTAACAAAAAAATAACATAAAATAACCATATAATAACACTCAAACCAATAATGGAAACAAAAAAGAAAAAAACATACCAGCTTCAGGCAAAAAAAAGAGCTTCCCGGTTGTGTTTCCCACGCTTAACATAACCAAGCTAACGCATTCAAGGTAAAAAATTATTGGAGGGTCTCAGCGCCATCCATTGAGTTATCTAATATGCAGCGGAAGGTCTATTTTTATTTTAGGCAAAGGATTAATCCCAAATCATTCCTTGTTTTTTTTTAAATTGATATTGCAGTAGTTTCTGGAAAATTCATTATTAGTTAAATTTTTAATGAGGTTATTTGATGCTTCAATATAGGAATTTTTGTTATTACAAACCCATTTGATCCTGTTAAATTATGAGAAAATTAGATTTTTGTAAATTTTAGTGTTTAGATTAGAATGATAATAAAAAAAAATTGTTATTTTAAAGTTGAATTCATCCCTTTTATCGTAGATACCAATATTGTTTTATCATTAGCAATTTCGATTGCTTAATCCAGAAAGTTAGCCCCAAGTTGATCAAGATGATTTTTATTTGTTTCTGTTAGAATTAAATCTTTTGGATAGCAATTAGTAACAATATTTGTATTGTCTAAGTTTATCAAAAGTAGGTCATCAATATATGTCCACCCGTTTATTAAATTATATTTAATTATTTTTTTCTCATAGTAATGTAAGAAAATATTAGCTAAGGCACTTGAGAAAGCTGTTCCCATTGGAATGCCCTTTATTTGTTTATAAAAACTGATTCCATTAAAAACGTAATTTCCAGTAATATTAAAATTACATAACTCTAGCCAGTTATTTTTAGGAATAACATCTTCATTTAAATATTCGTCATGTATAAAAGTACAGACATTTATTAATTTTTCATGAGGTAGATTGGTGCATAAATTTCCGAAATCATAAATATTAAGTTTATTAATGTTGTTATCTTTAAGAGTTTAGTTTAATAAGTTTCCATATGTTACTCTCTCTATATATATACATAACAAAAATCTATTTGTGTCTGTTGGCACTCTAGGGATAGACCGTTTAATTTAGAACTATTAAACGTGGCACCTCTATATATTGGATTATGGAAACATTTGACTTCATTAACTTTTCAGAAATATATTTTTTGATTGAAATAAAATAAAATATTATTATTTACATCATTGGAAGCCATTTGAAAGTAAAAGTGAAAACTGAATTTCAGGATGACTTAGTGAAATTTCTGATGAATAAATCTTTGTGATGTAAAAATAATTAAAAAATATTTTATAATGCAAGTTAAGACTTCCACGCGCAATTATGTTTTCAAACAACATATCTTGTTTCAAAAATTTAATCACTTTAGTTTCATATGGATGTTTAAATATTAGGGTGATGATAGAAAACAAGGGAAAGATTTAGTACAATGAACGAAAAAAAAATGAGACTTTTAAAATAATAATATGAGATATAAGGCAGTCAAAAATTGAAACCATTATAAACATGAAATATATCATTGGAAAAACTAGTTTACTGACTAGTTGTACTCTAAAGACGGCTATATAACATATAATTTCCAAATTATTTGCCTTTTCCTAATAACCCGATGTTAAATTGCATTAATTCCTAATTATTCAATTTAATATTGAATTATAATGTTAAATAATGCTAACCAGTCAAGCAAAGAAAGACTTTCTATAAATTTTCAAATGAATATTATTGACAAATCTAATGTTTTAAAATCGCACTTTTAAAACAGACACCAAAATAACATTCATCGGATCAAATACTAACAGAACCAAAAACAAATACTAAAAACATATCCCATCTTGCCTGTTTATTCCGAAAGCGAGTAAATAGTAAAAGCAAAATTGCATAAAAATTTATATGAGAAATGTATAGCTATACATGTATCATCTGTAAAACGCATCAGAGGTTAAATGAGGCATACGTCTTTAGGTTCGGAGCAAATGATGTTGCTTAGAGGGGGGAAAAAAAAGAAAAAGTAAAAAAGGCAATCACGGCTTTATTTTCAGCTATGGTACGTGTAAATATTTAAACCTTCTCTCTACTCTAAAGGAAGTTCACTCTTTGAAAAAATGTTTTTTTAAATTTATTTCAAAGGATAATGCGCCAAATAAATTTCACAAACGGAGCTAATGGAAATTAGAGTATGGCGTGTTTCTAGTCTTAGATATACTAATGTGTTTTGATATTAGTAACGCCACATTTATTGATTTCAATGAGATTTTATCATACATTTTCATTCTCGCATTTTTCACAGAAATAATAAGAATTTTTTTGTGAAATAAATATTGCTTGACAATGGGTGTTGCAAGTATAGGTGTTATTTAGATGAAATATCTAATACATTTTATGCAAATTTTTGTGATATAAATTTATTTGCAGTTGACAGTTCCTTTTATGTTTTCTTTATATTTCATTGAATAATAAACATTGCATATAACAGCACTGTATTTTATAAATCAGTTTTCTTTCACGCATATTTCTGTATTATTTTCTTTTTATCGACTATATTTATATTCTTTAAAAGCATTTTTTTAAATGTTAAAAGTTAAAATTATTATTTTGAAAAATTTCTTTTTGAGGCCTTAAAACATTTTTTTTTTACTATTACTTTAAAAATATTTATTTGTTTTTGAAATGGTGATAGTTATAATTTTCATCTTGAAATAATTTCTATTTGAAGCATAAGGTCACGTAATAAATTGTAATCCCAATATTTTATTTATAGCTTCTTTCCCTTGTGACTGCGATAAAGTATTTTATTAAGATGCTTCTAGTATTTTCAAAATATATTATTAGTAATTCTACTTACAAACTGTTTTATTTCTAAATTGAAACATAATCCAAGCAATGGTTATTTTCTCAAAATATAATGGAAAATATTTAATAATAATTTTGCGTAGAATGATGTTAGAGTAAAAAAATGTATTAAAAAAAAACAAGAATTATTTGTAAATAATAGCAAATTCCTTATTCTGAAAATTATTTTTTGTAATATTATGATGTTCCTTATAACATTTAATAAAACCGATTTTTAAAAAAAGCATTTTTATTAGCATATTAAAAGAAAAAAGTTATTTTCACTCTTCAATCTTTAATTTATAATCCATTATATCAAACAGTCTGGGATATTATTGTAATATATTTTTTTTCAAATGAAAAAGAGACTGACTCGTAAATAGGAAGAACTTTGGTTTGAATTTCTATTGTAATATATTCACACAGAAACTTCATCCTTTAAGAGTCTTATTCATGTACAATGTATTTAAATTCGTTTTTTTAGCAGGAATTTACAGTGAAGCGTTTAATATAAACTTAGAATCGCATACGTTCATACACTGTATAAATCTATAGCATCTCTGTGAATTCCAGAGAAAGAAATAAGTTTTGTTGAAACTGCTGTTTTATAGAAATAAAATTTTGTTTTTTGGAAATTGAATAATATAATTATATATTTAATGAGAATTAATTTAAATTTGCAAGCCAAATCAACCAGAATTAAAAGAAACATGCGTTTCAAATTTGCATTAAGTAATATTGTTAATCTTAAAATTTGGTTTTAAAATAGTAATTTTAGCGAATAATTACAAAAAAAGGACAGCTGTCTTTAACAGACCCCTTTCGTGGCATACCCCCTTCGCAAGATACTTAGTTATTATCTTTCACCTTTAACAATAAATCTAGCAAACACATGAAGCAAAAAAGGATTTTAAATAAAAGAATACTTATTGTATACTATCATCTTTTCTTTTTTAAATATTTTTATTCTTTTTTCTTAGTGCCCTAAATTGTCGAAATTTTTATATTTTAGTTATTTTCGAATATTAAACTTATAATTGGTTTCATTATTATAAATATTATTAAAATTTGAGATTGATTTTTTTGAAAATTTATTTCCAGATCCCTCTACACTTAAGGTATGAAAATTTAAAGATTCGATTAATCCATGATTCTTAATTTTTGAAAGGAATTTAATATTATTATTATTTTGACCGTCATTAATACATTAAATTTTAAAACTCTAGCACATGAGAAAATGAGTGAAAAAAATTGAAAAATGTTCATTTTTTAAAACATGAACAAAATTATTTTCAACAGAAAAATGAATAAAACTATTCTAGAACTATATAAAGACACACACAAACTGATTGCTTCTCTGAATAGAAAAATATTGACATGAGAATTGTGTTAATTGTTTGATCTTGATATTTCGAGAATTATAATAAAAAAAATTGTTTGAATTGAAAATGTTTTGCTCATTAATCAGAGAAGTATTTTTTTATTATATTTTAGATTTACGAATAATTTAGAAACTCATTATCGCATTTTATTCATTTTTAGGAATATCTAATGGTATTCCTAAAAATGAACGAATATCTAATCTGAAAACGATTTGTAATTTAAAAAGAATTCATCAAAATCTCAATTCATTCTTATTATCTCCAAATTCTCATATTAATAATTTTTATTAGTTTATATGTTCTATAAAATAAGAAAAAAATTATCAAACTAAAAGAAAAATCTCCAATTTCTTTGTTTATCCATCAATAAAATCGTTTTACATATTTCGATGCATATCTTAGCCCTAGAAATAATTCAAAAGCTTATCATCGCCAAAATTATTTTTACATGTTTGAATTTCTGATAATGAATCGTAATTTAAAATAATTCATCAAATTCTCACTGCATTTTAATTTATTCTGAACTCTTATATTAAGCTCTTTGATACGTTAATATGTTTTTAGAAATGGAAAAATTCTCTTCAGGTAAAAATAATTCCGTCATTTCTCTTATTTTGCTCATTTATCACTAAAATAATTTCCCTGTTTTCGATGCATCTTTTAGCTTGACGAATAATTTAAAAGCTCATTATCGCCATGCTTATTTTTATTTATTTAAATTTCTCTTCTGATAATGAACTGTAATTTAAAACAATTTATCCTTTAATCTACTTTTTTTTCTGAAATCTTATAATTTAGAATTTTGATGCATTAATATGTTTATTAAAGTAGGAAAAACTCTTGTCAGACAAAATGAATACCCAAATTTTCAGTAATAAATCATTAAAATAGTTTCCCTGTTACTGATGCACATTTTAGCTTTACGAATAATTTAAAATCTCATCATCACCATCTCTATATTTATATGTTTGAATTTCTAATACGACAAGGAATCTTAATACTACTCATAGCATGCCTCACAGGCTTCCGCTTGTTGAAGCATAACAGATGGGCTTAATTTTAAAAAACGATTTATGAAGGCCGGAGAAATGCAGAGAATGGCTGCATTTAGAATATTAAACTTTCCCAAGAATGAAAAATTTACGTACTTAGCTCCCAGAATCAGACCATTTCTAGGCTTCCTGATGAAGTTTGCTTCAAAATTGGAGGGACCTTGAGGTCATTACAGGAATTTTTATGCGCTAGCAGGCTAGATTTAAATGAGGTGCTAGCAGTAGTCTGTCATGTCATCTTGATCTTCACGTATCTTGTGTCTAAAGTATCTCTACACGCAAGAGCAATCTTTCGCTTAACAGAATATTCTCTTCGTCAGCAGCCTTAACAGAATCATCATCTGCTCTGTTAGCTTGGTGGGAAGATTTATGGCACTAGTAATTTTTCTAATCTCCTTTGCAAATTATGGTATGATTAATTTTATTCTTCCGTGGCAATAGCTTTTATGTTTTTAGAATTTGAATTAAATTTCAAAGGCAGTATCGTCAGAAGAAAACTATGTACATGAATCCAAATTTCATTTGTAAAGTATTAAAAATTATAATTATTGATGATAATTTGTTATTAAAAGTTATTGCAAAAATAATTCACATGTAGTTAAATATTCCGAATTTTTAGAGAGTAAGAAGCATGATAGAATGCTGGATAAATAGAAATTATTAACAAATTTAAAAATCATGCAAAAACTCAAAAATCACTTTTTGAGAAGGACTTGTTTGTAATTAATCAGAATTGGGCATTTTGGCTCAAGATTTGGCATATATTTTTAAACTCAGAAACATTCATATAAGTTCTTTTGATATAATGTCAAAACACAAAATGTTATTGATATAATGCAGAATACAAGATTGCTATTAATAAATATTATAAATTATGACATATAAAATATGTATATTCACAGAAATATTGACAGCATTTTATTTCAGTTGAATCTTTTATGCCCTTACATGCTTTTTTCAACAAAGTATTTTTAAATCAACTAAGATATTATAGTGTATTATTCTAATAATCTTATGCATGTTCTATTTATTGCACTCATGAACCATCCAATACAGTCGAGCCCTATATTATCATAGAATCTCTATTAAACTTAAATGCTTTAGTACTGTATTTCAATTATTTTATTATAATATAATTTCTCTTTCTTATTCTTAGTATAAACTACATAGAGTCTAGGCGGAATCTTCTTTCCTTAGTTTTCAACAATAAAGGGAAACCCTGCTGTTAAATATAGGAATAAATATTGAACACTTTTTGAATTTCATTATAAGGATTAAGTATACAGGGTGTTTCAGCGAACCGTTTCAGCACTTCTAAGAGGGGTAGGGTACATCCTGACGAACCAAAATCATATACCCAGTCAGAAATGCTTTTCTGACGCGGTATATGGCGTTGTGCGAAAAATCCGAGCTTTCTTGCAGGGAATTTTCATTTTGCACAAGAACGCTAAGTTAGTAGGATGGATGATTACACAATTGCAGAGTTATCCGATATGCATTTGGCGTAAGGGGCTGCAAATTGTAGTGGGCCAGCGCCACAGCGTTTGTACGAGTAACGATATCCGACAAGGCGTATTCCCAGTCATAATTTCTTTGCAAGACTGTATCAGAGGTTAGCTGAGACAGGTTCATTAGAAAGAGCTCACAGGGACAGGGTAAGAACAACACGGACTGCAGACGCCTAACAGAATGTGCTGCAGCATGTACAGGGGAAGCCAAGAAAGAATACACGAAGTGTAGCAAACGCAGTCGGGGTTTCCCATTGCAACGTCTGGAGGATTCTCCGAGCACAAGACATGCATCCGTTTCACGTGCAGCGCGTCCAATCACAGAAACAGGAGGATTATGTACCTCGTATTGCTTTCGCACAGTGGTACCTGGGAAAATGTGCTACAAATCCCCTTTTTCCTGATGAAGTATTGTTTTCCGATGAGGCATCCTTCACAAGGGAAGGAATTTTCAACACACATAACGACCATATCTGGGTGGTCGAGAACCCGGATGCAATACGACGTCGCGCAGCACAGAATCGATTTTCGGTCAATGTATGGGCCGGTATTGTGGGAGATCACCTCATCGGACCTTACTTGTTACCGGACCTACGTACTTGCTCTTTCTGCAGCAAGTATTGCCACAACTTTTGAGATATGAACAGATTTCTACATCGACGCAACAGACAATGTGGTTCCAACACGATGGAGCCCCTGCCCATTATAGCGGAGATGTTCATAACTACCTGGATGTCACATTTGGTCAACGGTGGATCGGAGGTGGGGGTCCCGTACGTTGGCCTGCTCGGTCATCCGACATATAATGTCTTGATTTTTATTTCTGGGGGTCATATGAAATCGCCAGTTTGTGACACCCCTGTTGACACTGCCGAGGAGCTCGTTGCAAGAATCGCAGTAGCTACCGGAGAGATTCGAGATATATGCCTGGAGTATTCCAGAATGTTCGGGTGTCCATGCGTCGGAGATGTGAGGCGTGCATTGTAGCCCGTGGAAGAAACTTCAAACACTTACTTTAATCCATGTACTTTTTGCTTCTTTTCATGTATTATTAAAACGATTTCTCGTTTAAGGTCTCTTTTCTTTAAGGTGCTTCTGTGTACAACACCGCTTAAGGAAAGCATTTCCGACCCCACATTGCTCTATGATTTCGAGTTTTCAGGATGTTCCCTACCCCTCTTTGAAGTTCTGAAAAGGTTCACTGAAACACCATGTATAGTTGAAAATTGTGGTACAAAATAATTATCAAAATTCAAGAAAAAATTTGAATAACTAAATTAGAGTCATTAAAAAGACATTTTTTAAAAATAAATATCATAGAATGATATAAATTCATTTTCGTGCATTATTTTCGGGAATTTATGCAGAAAAATTTCAAACTCTCACTTAATTTTTAATTAATTAAAATTTGAAAAAAATAAGTAAAGCATTTATAAATCAAGTTTTGTAGTTCTAGATCAAGCAATCTATTTCTGAAGCGTTCCTATACACAGAGATACACATAGAGGCATAGTATTAGTCTTTATTATTAAAATTGATTTTAAGTATCTTTTTAATTGAAAACTGTATATGATAGTTGTTCCAAAAGCCAAAATTTTAAGAAATCATTAAAAAAAATGTTTTACAATAGCCGTATAAAAATTCACTCCAAAGAGAAGGATACATTCTTCTTTATATTACACATTAGCTACACTATCCAAGATGTTTTGAAACTAATGAAACAACTATTAGGTTTAAATAAACTAATTAAACAACAAAACATCTCGATTTAAAAATCATGAGAAATATCTATTCATTAATTCCTACAAAGATTAATATTTATAAAATTTGATTATTTTTCCGTTACTTTTGAATCAGAATGAATTTCTGTATTTCATTAGAGATTACTTATTATAAGTAGTTGCGAGTAGTTATTTGTAGTTTTATATGTGTATATATGCTCCTTATATATATATAATTTATTTTTTCACCAAAAGTTTTGGTTATTTTATTTAACTATAAGAAATTATGTTTTTAAAAAAATGTTAGATGAAAAAATATAATCGACTTTAACTGTACCAGAAAAATTAAAACATTGGGAGAATCTTTTAGATTTATCACATGTGTTATCATCCGGTTATAAATTAAATAATTATAGAAATCACGGTAATCGCCTTAAATTTTATATCATTTAACATATTTTTATCTCTTTGATAATATTTCGTAATAAGGCACACATTTATAGTAATTATTTTCAGCCATTTTATTGATAATTCATATATAAAATATATTTTTGAACCACCAATATTATTGATCATCAAAAATTAAAAACTCTAGCCATATGAATAATGTACATAAGTCCCTCATGTTTTCGTCCGAGAAGTTTCATGTAAGTTAGGGTTCATTATGTTTTGGGGCTTCCGTTGGGCTTGCTTATATTTTATAGGGTTTCATTTCGAAAGACATACAAGAGGAGCATAAAATAATAATTTATGGCTTCAACCCTTTCAAGCCTTGCTTTAACAACCCGAACTTTCATGTAGAATACAGGAGAGAATTAATTTATAGAAAATCAATAACATGCACTCTCTTCCCAATTTTTAGCTAAAAATGACCTGTTTTAACTTCATTCATATTATAAAGGTTATATATAATCTTGTACTAACACTATGTGACAAAATTTCTTTAAAAAAAAACTGGAAATATTTTAAAATTTTTTTTAATATCTCGTATTTATTTGCCTATTTTATTATTTAGATTTAAATATATCCCGTTTAAAAAAAGATTTTATTTTTAATTGCTTTTAGTATATTTAAATCATATGAAGCATTAAACCAAATTGTAATTTTAATTAGTTTTCAAAGATATTTCTTTTAAAGGGCATCTTTTGATTAGAGGTCTTTCTATTTAGAAGAATAATTAAGATTTTCCCATGTTCTTTTCTGATATCTTGGAAAATAGGCAGCCAGAGTTTTTAAGACAGATTTAAACTCAGTATAAATGATAAAGAAATTACCAATTGTTTCGAATTTAATAATATGATATTTGAAATTGTTGTCGCTGTCTCGCTTTGTACGTTTTATATCCAGTATCATATATCATGGATTAAAATACAGCTAATAAAAATAATTAAAATGTAATAACATAGTCTCTGAGCTTTCTATATATATTTTATAACATGCATACTTTCTATATATATTTTATAACATACATACATGCATACTAATCTAGAAGAGATGGTTAACAGATTTCAATAAAATAAAAATTTCATTAAATACGTTAAGAGAGTAGCATTCATGATCATTTAGGCTTTCAACAATGGAAGGGAAACACGCAACTAAATATTTTATAAAGGGTGAAATCAACATAAATTTGATTACAATAATGGAAATCATTATGAATAATATTTCTAAAACTATTTCTTAAAATAACTAAAATTAAGGGGGAAAATTAAGCAACAACTCAATTGGCATCGTTAAAAATATCGTTTTCCGAATTTTTAAAGGAAGGTTAATAAAAAATTTCGAATAGTAATATTTTCGGAAGCAATAAGTGATAATGACAGATTCTGTATAATTTTTAATTAATTCGAATCATTAAATTTTATACCCAAAGTGCATATGCTCACTCTTCATAATATATTTGTGCAAGTGTTTGCTAGAATTAGCCTGAACGATTTGCTGCACAGCGTTGTCATATATACACAGGCAAACTTCTAGTTTTATTATTAGTAACTGAAATAGTTATTTCAAATAATTTTTTTGAAAGTCTGAAATAGATATTAGCTGTTTTATTTAGCATATTTATTTGCATGCTATATGCCCCAAGTTTGGTGTTTTTTTTATTAGTAATAGAGAAAAAGTTAAGATAGGGATAGATTCAGTCGAGCTGATTCAAATTAAAAATCGTCATACTCATAAATTTCTAGACTCAATTTTTTTCCTTCTATTTAGAAATGTCATCATTTTCTTAACTAAAAGAAATAGATAAATTATTATTGCTTGGTAAATCTTTAAATAAGTGTTTACTTTACCGGCTTATTTAATAATGAATAATATCAGTAACTAAAAATAATATTATGCTATTAAGTGTTTTTTACTACAGCATAGTATTATTTTCACTTTTTTCTACTTCTGATAGATTATTCTCCTTTTAGTTGTTTCCATTTTTTGGAGAAGTGCCAATCGACTTTTAAAAGGAATTTTCAGAAAAATTCTATTAGTATAATATGATTTCAATTTGCTTTGAAATCGAAAAAGAAAAAAAATCAAAAATCAATCTAGCAGAAATCTTTGTTGCCAAAATGACCATAAATAGTGGACCTTACTCACAATGTTTAATTTAATTTTTTTAATTTCTGAATTCATAATCGACGATTTTGATGCGATGCATTTTTTACTTGTATTTTAAATTCATTTCTTAACAATGTGTTTAGTGTATGACTTATAATGATCGATTTAGTGCATTTTACTTGTATTTATTTTAGATTCGCAAGATCATTTGATATTTATTTGCATCTTTATTATTCTAGATGTATGTAGGTTTGAAGAATGTTTATGAACAAATATTATTATTGTTTTTGTAACTCATTGGTGATAAAATCATTGTTAACGATTATCACTGATAACATTTCTATGCATACTAGAAGATATTAATTTTAAGATGGACTGTTTTGCTACTAAAATATCTCAAATATAATTGCCATATGATTAATTAATTAAGGTTGTAGTATAAACTAACATGCATATTGGCAGAATACTGAAAAAAAAATAATTGTAGTACGCATTAAATGTAAATATGTAATGACATTAAAAGCTGTTTTCCTTATGTTGAGATCGTCTCAATCCCTAATATTTATGAATACTCAAATCAAAACTAGTTACTAATATACATTTGAAACAAACAATGATACAATAACAGAAAGAAATCAAACATGACCGAAGTTTAGAACAAGAAAAAATAAACCTAGTAAAATAATGAATTCTGCCAAATATAAAAATTGAGAACTAAAATATATATGATTAAATGAGCAATAAATTGAATAAATGTATTCTAAAAATGCTTGAAATATTAAAAATATTGTAGAATTATTACATTGAAGGAAATTAAACGATCTGAAAACAGATAAAATTTATACAAAAAGCACTAAATCCCCCCTTTTTTTCA
>JAPMOR010070990.1:163907-175744 GCA_026543865.1 Argiope aurantia
GTGTGTGTGTGTGTGTGTGTGTGTGTGTGTGTGTGTGTGCTATATTTCTAAAAGCATATCATTTCTAAAAGCATACTTATTTTGGACCATTAAAGTATAGACTCTTTACATATAAGTTCCGAATGAATGTTTTTTTATAAAAGGGCTATCTTTTAAATTCTAAAATTTTAAAATACATTACAATATATATTTTATTCAAATGAGAGAATGATTATAGAATGTCATCGGAAAACTTTTTTTCATAACATTCTATGATCGTAGAGAAGTATTCACCAAGAAGATCTAATCGATGACATTCTGATGATTCGACGCTGAGTCTAGGGAAAGGTATAAATAAGAGGGTATACAATTTTTAGGGATAATAAAGTATTCTAAAACATTATTGCTATTTGCGTTGCGCTTATAATACCCAGAGATTTCTATTCTGAATCGTAATAATCGTTCAAAATAGGTTTACAAATTCAAATTATCATCAATTCATCAGGTGAAGATCAGAGACGGGATTGTAAAGACAAACAGAATCCAAATACTAACACAACTAAACTAACTATTTGTGAAAAGAGTTTTAAAAGCATTTAAGGGAAATATCATCGAAGCTGTTTCATAAGAAGAATTATTGTACCCATAACAAAATTTGTTGTGTCTTCATTGTTCAAACCTTCATTATTCAAGCCTGGTGTTTTAAGTATTTTTTTCATTCAGTAACTAGGAAAATTTCTAAAATCATATGGCTAATTTTTGAAAATCTTGTGATATCTTCAATTTCAAAACGCGAAAAATATTTCTTTTATGATAATAACGCTAATAAGAATTCTCTTTATATTTCCTTGTTTATTAACAAGCATCAGGATGAGTATTACTCATTTTCTCCAGGTAAATCTGATTATGCGTAGGAAGCCTCAATCCTGTTCAGAGAATTTTTTAGTTCTTTAACATTGCATGAATCTTCTTTCGCTAACCGTTTCTAATAGTTTATATCATTCATTATACGTTGAATATTTATATATTATTTTCTAATTCAAAAACGGAGGAGAAGAGGTGGTCTGGTTGACTAAAACTGTAAGGATGCGGAAGAAAAAGATTGCGAATTTAGATGTGAATTTATTAAGAATACTCTTGAATTATCATATAAAATAACCACTTCTAAGATAGTCACTTCTTAGCTAAAAATCACAGTTTCCTGTATTTTCTATAGAATGAATTGAGTCTGCAGTCTTACCCCATTAATGAAACAAGGCTGATGATTTTTAAAATCTTTTTACGAAGAAAAGTTATTGCTAAAAAGTTAGTCAAGTTTTCGTGTTTTAGGATTGTTATAATATACTCAGATAAACAATGAATATTTTTATTTAATCTGGTAAATTCTAACTCAAATAATTTGTCAACAGGCTTCCGAGATTTGGCTATCTGGCCTTGCCTCATTTTTCCCTACTTACCTCCCACCGGGGGGCACCTCAGGAATGAGGATGAGGAGCTTTCGGTATGGTGGTTTGTTCTCACCACCCTGGTGGGTAGAGAATTAGATGGCGAGTCGGTGATGGCCCTTTAGGACTCAACCACAGTTCCTGCCAGTGTTGTTGTCGCTGCTGTTCGGTCATTTAATTTTTTCCGTGTGCTTTAGGGTGGATCGTAGTAGCCGGCTATGGTTTTCCCTACTTTACATATTTTCTTTAAAAATGCTTAAATTCTTCGGGCATATCTGTAACGACACAGAATTTTAAAAAAAATTCTTTTGAGCAAAAATTTGATGAACCTATATGAAGATAATTAGTTTATTTTTTATAAAGAAAAATAATCGTTTAGTTCGAGTATAAAATTTTGAAACTTTGTTAAATGTTTTTAATTACATTCCTAAATTAACCTTTTAAATGTCCTGATTGCTATTTTAAGAAAAGTAATAAGATTTTTCAAAGGAGATTTTATGTGGGATATTTAGGATAAAAAAAAAAAAAAATTGTGAATTAATTTTTTTTCATTTCTGATGCTATTAAAGAATAAAATACTCAACGATTAAATAATTTATATTCCAAAAGAGTAACAGATTGCCTAGAACAGAGGAAGTATACATACTTATAAGTTCAATTATATGACAATACAAAAAACAAACAAAAAAAATCGTTTTTTTTTTCTAGAAAAAAAATCCCTACAAATAATTAGTTTAAACTTGTAGGCGGTGTTCTATTTTTCCCCTACCTCTTTTCATTTACTATATTTTTTCTTGTTGTCGTCTCTTTTATCCCATTATGCGCTTGTCTGAAAATTTTCCTTTTTCTGTCAAACGCTGCAGCGCAAGAAAAAGAATTCCGGCTAAAATCCATTTTCTAATCCAGTTGTCCAACACTCCGCGAATGAAAACGAAATACGATTAGGAAATTTCATTCTTCCTCGGATTACATCCCGCTCTGCATTCTTTTAGTTTCCCCATCCAGTCTCCGTTGACCAGCCGCGATGAGACAAATTCAGTTATTCTGCTCATCGCGTGCCATTAACGTTGCTGTCCTCTCGGCGCTGGTAATAGTTGCCTTTCAGAGCATGACAGAATAAAGAGATTAGATAAATATAATTCTACTTTTGAAAATAATTTTTTTTCTTCTTTTCTTTAAGTTGTAAGGTAAGTGAGACTACGATTTTGGAAAATATAGAAACCGGGCATCTAATTTTATTGTAAGTCATTTTTAATTAAAATTTCCTCTTATACTGAAAATATTTTTTAAATTAAATAATATGTCTGACCGTGATTTTGGAAAATATGAAAACCGGACATCTAATTTTAATATAAATAATTTTTAATTAACATTTCTTCAGGTCATGTTTTTATATTCTAAAACGTTTTGAATTGAAATTAGAGTATCGATTGAGCTAAAAGATTTTTAAATCTCGCTAATATTTAGTTATCCCTATAACTTTTTAATAATTGTTGAATTGGTTATTCCCCTTTTATATTCTAATATTAAATTTAAAATCGTAAACTTTAAATTTAATATTACTAATAACAATTAATAATAAATTTAAGAAATATCAGATTTTATTTAGGAATAAAATTGAAGAACATTTTCAGTCCTTTTTAAATTTATGTATAAATTGAGCTAGATGATTTTATAATCTCGCTTATAGTTATCTCCATAAATATTTAATAATTGCCAAATATTATTATAATTATTTAATAATATTCTTCCTTAATATTATAATTTGAAGTTTGAAATCACCTATTATTACATAATAAATGTAAGAATAATCAGATTTAATTTAGCAATAAAATTGAAGAAAATTTTTCTGCCCTTATTTAAAATTATATAGATAACTTGTGTGTGTGTGTGTGTGTGTGTGTGTGTGTGTATGTATGCTTGAATGTTTATGATGTTAATTGTAATCGGATGTTAATTTTTTCAATAGCTAAGTTAATTAAGTTAACTTAATTATAAGTTATTATTATAACTTAATTAATATATATTAAATATAACAAGTTTGGTTAAGATTTTTTTTATGTTCTTGAGTTTATTTTGCTGTAAAAAATGTCAAATATACTTACAATCTTAGCAAAAAATTTGCGAATATTTTTATTGGTTCTTTTAGTAATATGTAATTATTATTTAAATTAATTAATTATTAATAATATAATTATTATTGATATAAAAATATTTATTAAAAGTTCAATTTTCTTGCAATCTAAACTGATCAAGTTATAGATATTTATGTATTACAATTTCAGGCGAATGTAGATTCTTGGCAATCTTGAGGAATATCAACCAATTTACGTACTGTACTTGCATGAGGTTGTCATTTATTGGCATAAAAAATCATGCATTTCAAACCATCTCAGCACATAAAGTTTTATTAATAGAAAGTTGAACTCTTGCAATCTTACAATCTCAGTCTATCAAGATTAATTTTACTACATTTTATTACAAGGATATGTATAAAAATGAAGGTTTCTTAGTTTATATCGGCAGTATATTAGTCATATACATATAATTTATAATTCTTTATGTCATTTGGATGCTTTTTCCAAATAGAAATATATGTCTAAGTGAATCGGTTTAGAAATTAGACATTGGGGTACAACTTTGCATACCTTTTATCTATATAATTTTAGATCCATTCTTCTCTGAAATGCTGTATAGTGGTGATATGATGTGTATGCGACTTTTAGAAAAATTTTAAAAAATAATATTTATCTTTTATTACTTAATATATGAAACATTGCTCTAGATTCAAATTATTTCATATGTAATATTCTTTATCTGAAAACTACCTTTGTATAAAATATTATTATATACAATATTGTTCTATATTCGGAAACGTTTTTAATTGAAATTAGAGTATCGATTTGGCGGGAAGATTTTTAAATCTCTCCAATAGTTAATTATCTCCCTAAATTATTAATCATTGGTGTATTAATGCTACACATTTTGTTCCAAAATGCTGAAGTATAAGAATAATTTTTTTTCGTGTGAGCGATTGATAAGGATCCGATTACGTTTGGAGACCTTTTTATAAAATAATGATATTTGGAACTATATTTTTCTATTTTTAAACAATAATCACCCTTTGAGGAAAAAAATATTTCATAATTTTATTATTATGTAAAATATCTAAGGAAATACTAAAGTGACAAATCCTTTGCTCCAAATGTGAAATTTTTAAAATATCGCAATCAAAGACGAATGACCGAAATTGTCTGTCATTTGATATGTTTAATAATTGATGCACAGTCACAACATTTTAGTAATAACTCGAAATTCTGGAAAATTACAGGAGTTTTGAAGTAAAACCATGGATTTTTGTGAAATTTTAATCTTTTATGAGAGCTTAAATGTGCACAACTTTATAATGTTTCATCATTAAACAGATATTTTAAGTCATTCTATAGACAATATTATAAACTAAAGGCAAGCCGACTTTGAGACTGATAATTTTGATAATATTTTAGTCATCATTTAAAAAGAAATCTAAATCATTGGAAAAGCAAAATTTCGTAAAAAGTGAGTTTAAAGTTTGTTTTTAATTTTCAATGAGAACAAAATAATTCTTTTTTGAAAAATCCTTAATTTTATAGACTATTCCGGAATTCGGAACTGAATTTTTTTTATCTCTAAATTTTTGTTTTTTGGATTCCAATGAATATTTCTTTGTTATCAGTTATTTATTGTAAACAACGTTTTCAATATTTCGTTATTCGTTTGGCTTAAAGATGAATGTTAATTACTCTGCATATTTATTTTTCTATCAAATAATATTGACCATAAGTACGATTTAAATAATTTCCACGATTTAATTAGAGAAAATTATATCATTAGTTAAAATAAAGATAATTTTGTGATTCAGGATTATCTAAATTTGCAACAATGCCATCAAAAACCAAGAAATTTATACCGGAAATATTCTTAAATAATATGTAGGATAGGGTAAAAGAATAAAATAGAAAAAAAAAATAATTTTCAAATCACAAATTAAAAAAAAGAGAGAAAATCTTATTTATAATATAGTTCACATTTCAATTTGTAAATGTTGATGTCTTTTAAAATGTATTAAGTTTAATTTCTAGTTAAAATAAAAATAGTTTTTAGAATACAAAAAAAATTCGTGAATTTCAGTCAAAAATGGATTTTAAACATAGGCAGATACTTTTATTGTACTCTTAAGTGAAGCTAAATCATTACTTCAAAACCAGTAAATGCATTATAAAAAAAATCGAAATAGTTTAGAGTAACTATAAGTTAATGATTTAAGTTGTAAAAAAGTTTGTATAAGTTACAAACTTTGTAACAAAGTTACTATATGTTACAAAGTTACTACCTCTATATACCGAAATAGTATAGCAGTAGAATAGTTCAAATTTTAAAAGAATGACAAGTTTTAGTTAATATCTAGTTAATTGAATATTAAGTTAATTATTATTATTTTCCCACGCTTTTAAAGAAAAAAATATCAAATCAAAACAATTTTACTGTTTAAAAATGATATTTTTTTCAATTTGAATTTTACTAATAGATGATTTTTACATGCATTTCTAGAAGAAATAAAATTCGGACAACAAATTTCAATTCTTCCCATTATAAACTTTTCGAACCGTATATTAAGTTTAATCACTGACGAATGTGAAAACAAGAAAGAATAACTTTTACTTAAAGAAAATTTAGAAAATATATGTTATTTCCTTGAACATAAAAATATAGTTGGAAAAGATATACAATGTACCTTTCGAAAACAAAAGACTACATAAAGCTCCATCCTTCTGTCGTATAATTTTATAGATGGTTTTTTTCAAATAGATATAAAATCCAATCCATCATTCTGTCACAAACAATTTGTTGTCAGATATTTTGCAATACCCTGAACATAGAAACAATGTAAATCATCAGAACTTGGTTGAGTTATTTAGTTGTGCTGAAACAATTCATTATATACTGTTCATAAAAAACAAGTTATTCTTCTTTCTTAAATACTTAATGAACAAATACTTGAATTATAAGAAATGTATTTAATAGAGAAAAAATACAATGAAAGCTGATGAACTATTATTTACTGATTATTAAACGAATTTTTTTTAATAATAGAAAAGAAATATATGTGTCGAAAAATCAGTGCTAAGACACTTATAAATCGTCAAAATTCGAATATTTAAAGAAATGATATTTTTAACCTTTCCTCATGGGTTGTTGTAACAGGTTATGGGGTGTTCATACAGCTTTTTAGAAATTCTATTGTAAATTATCGCATACCATCCATTTGATAAAAAGGTCTGCTTATTAAACGCTAATTAAAATTAGTTATAAACAAGTTATGAAAACAATTTAATGAATTTTTGATTACTTAGCTGGAAAAAGGTGCTCACAAGAAATGCATTTGATATCAAATGTAAAAATGTGTATAGAAATATAAGAATAGTAACAAATAAAAAAATATTTTAAAATATTATAAGTAAGAAATAGATATAAATAAGAAAACTTAAAATAGTAAATTTAGAAATATTTCTTTTGAATTCGAAGGAGTTTGTATTTTTAGTATAAATTGATATCAAATTGCTTTAGTGCAATACGATGTCCTGAAGTTATTTGAATAAAAAATATTAGAATTTTCAATTAAAATTCTAATTAAAACTAATATCTTCTTACTGAGCAGTTACGACTCAAGAAGTAACCATATGTTAAATTTAATAGATATAGATTTATGAATTTGTAGAATAATTTGTGGCAGGTTTAAGGGATTTTCAAATAGTGTGCCTGCTTATAACATTTTCATGTTAACGATATTTAAGAATGCGAATTTTAATGGTTGGGAGTTCAATACTTAACCGGCTTATTGAAAGAAAAATGAACATTTTTTTCACTTCAGAAGTTTCCCTTATTTATTTCTATTAATCCATAGCATTTAAAAAATAAATAAAAGTTTCATTGCAGAAACTGTCAATTCTCCATAATAAATATTTTCCAGTTAATGGTTTCTTAAAAATTGAGATGCGACAGAAATGTATTACGGATACAAGCCCAATTTATTAAAATCTTTATTTTGCCAACTTTACTCAGAAAATATGGCGCGAAAAAGGAATAAATATGTTTCCTGATGACTGCTTTATTTATTCTTAAAAAGCTTTATCCATTTGCGCACAGTGTTAGTATTCTTACTATTACATATGCATTGAAATGGAATTCAGAATAAAGTTGAGTGGTTCTCTCCTAATTTATAATCACATTCCTTTAAATAGATATTGTCAAATTTAAGAAAATCGCAATGAATCGATTAAAAATATTACTAGATAATAGCTAAGGACAACTTCCGATGTAATTATAAAAAAATTAAACAAATTTCATTACAATAATGAGCATTTTCAGTACTTATCCGATTTCCTTATCTTAATAATAATACTAACTCTTCCCCTTTCTCATTTACCATTATGATTCCTTATACGTGTTAACACAATGTTATTATTATTACTATGAACTTTTTTCTGTACGAATTATGCAATTGTAATCATAATATGTCATTTAGAAAGGTTTCTTTCTTGTATTAAAGGACCGCGCAAATTAAATATAATTAGAGTGCTAAAAGTGGCCACATTATCAGCGAATTAATCATTTTTTATTGAATATGGCAGACTACTTGTAGAATTCTATCAATTTATTTTATCTTATTTTTAATAATAATGTGTTAAATTATTTATATATTTGTTCATCTATCGGGTTGTAATTACTTTGTGGCAGCTAAGCCATTATGTATTTATATATTGTTTTATATTTTGAACTGATTCACTAATTTTTTCATGCAAGGTAGTTACATTTCATTTGTATTTTTCAGAATTTATTATTGCATAGATAGATTCTACAGAAGCATGAATTCTTTTTTTTTTGGAAATAATGCTAATAAAATACATTCTTTAATACAAATATATAACGTTTTTTCCCCTTTTAAACTTGTAAATCATTGCACATATAAAACTAAATTCATTTCCAGAGATCTGAAGTAATTTTTACTATCCAAGTACAATACTTACGATAACTTCTTATCTGAACTTCAAATACAATGCTTTAACAAGTGAGAGACGCGGAGATGGAAGTTATTTATAGTTTTGGAACTTTAACTCGCCTAAAATAAAAAATAAAAAAATAATTAAATTATATTCAGGAATTTCCGACTGAGTAAAATTATATTCCACATTTCCTCCAAATTGAGTTATTTAGACAACAGATATGCTCAGTATCTACCAATTATATTATGCGCATAATTTTCCCTAACTTTACTTGCTTACGAAAATAGCATTGTTGTTTACTGAGATTGTCTATGTAAAATCTCACAATAAATCATAATGTCTTCGCCTTAAAAGACATTTCTTTCATATTTTAACATCGGGATTCTTAAACTTAGTTTTCAAAAGATATGTTTGAAGCGAACCCAATTTTTCCCAGAATAAGATCTGCACCATTTAGAAGGAAAACGAAATCACATATTTCTCTCCATACTCCACAGCAAATGTAAATATTTATACCATATCTAAGTAAAATATCTCAGCTTCTTATTGAAACATTCTGCCGTGACATGCGGGCATCTTTACCTTAATTCTTCCCAGTTTCCTGATAAGAAGTTTCCTCCTCAGTTATTTATAAACCTCGAAAGCCCTTGGCGCCAGCTCATGGAAGACGATGTCGCCAAAATAAGCATCGACGCGAGCGAGTCTTCTTTATCGATCGTAACTTCTCGAATATCCTACTAAGCCCCTTTTTTTCCTCTCTAGGGTCATCCTGTGTCCGGGTGTATTAGGACGAACATGGAAGTGGAGAAGAAAAGAAGAAACTTATGAAACGGAAGATTTACTTGCGAGAACGTTATAGCATGAAACCAAAATTGTAGAGTTCTCAAAGCAGTTTTGATTTAGTAGAAGATTTAGAATATGTTTTTCACTCAATTTAGTCACTGATTATAGTTAGAATATGAATAAATTTTCTACCATTGCTGGTTTTTAACATGGAGAGGATCGATAATTTACTTTCAAGTTGAATATTTTAGTTAGGTTTGATTGTTTATTGAGATTATTTTATTAGTAAACACTATTTTTAAATTAAGCTACAGAAAATGTATTTCATTATTTCAAGATATATGTATGATAAATGAAGTTCTTTAAATCACAAGAAGATAAATTTAAAGTCTGTAAAAGAATTTTTTTTCGATTTTTTTTTTCTCATTTTGAAGTCATTTCTCGAGAGAAAAATTACAAGGTCCGTCCCATAAAATCCCTACTATTGCCTTAAAAGGGGACATTAATATAATTAAACTAAACTAAGCTAAGCTAAGTCTGTGACATTCGCGTGACAGCCTAAGTTTTCAGTCAATGTAAAATTTGGCGCAAATAGAACAAGCCTATATTTAACGTCATCTCCTTGTTTTAACACGTTGATCAGCATGTGAATCACCTGTGATTCATACATACTGTCTAATTAGATATTTTCTTCTCTTACATTTAAAAGAAAACAAATAAATAAGCCTCTTATTAGATAACGGAATCACAGGCATCAATCAGAACAGCGAAAGGGCTAAAACAGTCTTTTTCAAATAAATAAGGAAAATATTCAGATGTCAGGTTTATTTAAGTAATTAAATCAGCAGAAAATCAACTACATCAACATCTCAATTATCTAATACTAATCGGTCACATTAATTTAAATCGATCCTTAATTGCATCAATAACTTTTTAAAGCATAATAAAGCATTAATTAATCTTTTGGAATTGAAGAAACAACACATTTTATTTCTAATTAATGTCTAATTTATATATTATATATAAGCAACAATTCGATTGAATCTTTATTAATCGTAATTTGTTAAATATACTTTTAAACTGCATTTTCCCATCAAGGTAACTTTATATCCAGACATATTACGTCTAGACAAAATGCTGGAATTGATTCAAGGAATAAAAGTCATGATTTGCTTGAAGTACATAAACCAAGGAAAGGAATACATATTAATATATTAGAATCAGTGTTGTGCACTTTAATTTAGTGTACTGATCATTATTTATTACAGTACATATCACTTTAAAATGGATTTTAAAAGTTAATAATTTTTTCATTCTTGATTTAAAAAGACATCTGATGCCGCAGATTTACATACTTTTCATCATGAAAGGTAACGCAACATTTTCGAAAAAAGAATATGTGAATATATATTACAACCTTCTTCTATAGGAGAATATATCATTTATTTTCAAAAATAAAAGATAGAAAAATCGATTTTAGTTTTTTGAGTTGTAAAGTATATTGGAAATTCGCCAAAATAAATGAAATGATTATTTTTTAGAGATAAATTTTAAAACTTTACATCTAAAATGCCCAATCAGAAAAGTTTTTATTAAAATAATTCTTCCCATGATTTGATCAAATTATAAAATCAATTAGCCACTGAGAAACTACCCCTGCCTTATGTCTTATAGCCATCTGAACCAGAATGACAGAGTCTGGATAGGAATTCGAACGTGCATTATCATAAATGCTTATAGCAATTTCTATGTTGATGGCCATGCGCCCACCACACGCATTGAGGTATGATACATCATCGGTGTGAGAATAATTCCATTTCTATACCACTGTTGTATTCCCCATTTGAGTTAAATCCAACAAGCATACTGGAATCTTATCCTTATCATATTTGATATGTCCGCCTTCTTGTATGGGAATATTATTATTTGCTAAACCTGCCCGCCCGTAGGCACACAGATAAAACTGAATGACCGGACCACCGTGACAACAACAATGATGGGAACTGTAGTTGAGTCTTAAGGGCCATCACTGGCCCTGGCACATCCCTTCCCTAGGGAAGTACGACCCATCATCGATGTGAGGTAGCCAACACCCTCCTCTTTCTGTAAGCATCCGAGTAGCGAGAACTAACCACCATACCCGTGACTTCCCATCATCATTTCTGAAGTGTCCCCAAAAGGAGATCATACGGGAATAAAAAAATGAGTAGGATTTAATAAGCGAGATGCTAATAGTTTGTAAACCCGCGATCTTTCAAAATATTAATTACGTATATCCTCTCTCTAAATATTTTCGATATAAAAATGTTCATTACAGTACGATTTAAAATCTTCTTAATTTAAATTAAATTAATATTTCATTTTAAGTTAAATGCTAGTTAATATTGACCTTTGATAAATAGATTATATCATATAGATAATGGAAGATATTCAATTTCATTTTCCAAATTACAGGAGCGCCAGAAATAATATGGATTTCTTTGATCAGAATAAATAGGCATAATTGCACGGTATGAGGGAAAATCAGTTTTTCCACTATTAAATACACATTACCACCAGATTATCTCATGCTAATTATCAATGAATA
>JAPMOR010070990.1:175754-194715 GCA_026543865.1 Argiope aurantia
GTCAGAATCGCCAGATGTAGACATAGTACCAGAAGTTTGAACATACACCTCAAACGAGCCATCAAATTCTTTAAAAAAACACTGAAATATTACTGGCATGTTACTATAACAGTAAATATTTAATTGAGATAAATAAATAACTCGTAATTATGCGATTGGTCATGTTAATGAATTTCCATATACATAAAATGCAAATAAATGAAAAAGATTTAAAATTATTTTAACTTTTTCTGAAATTTAATAATTTACAAAATAATTTTTTTAACAAAGATATCTATATTTGGCTATGCGTATAAATATACAAGAAAGCTTCGGCTAATAAATTTTTCTCATATAGGGCATCAGTTACTCTGTCATAGTTCCAGAATTAAAATCTAAATACAACAGAATGAAGGTATATAGACATTTATATATAAAAAAGGAAATGTTTATGTGAGTATATCGCCCCTTTGAAGGATAGGCTATTAGTTGCTAAACTTTGCGCAGATATACTTTAGAACATAAGAATATGCATTTCGAAATATTTTTTTAAAATTTTAATAAGTTAAAAATTAAGTAAAATTTTGAAAAATATCATTATTATTTTCAAAAAAAGTATACCATGAATTTTATATTTAAATCTTTCTAAATTTAAGGAAATAGTTTTATTAATACCATCTTAGATAATGTGAAATTTCTTTCTAAAATTTGTGAATTTTTGCAATTTTTTAGAAATTATTTTATGTTTTGTTTTCAAGAATACTTTAAACCATTTGCATTGTTAATCGATGCATTTTTTCAGTTATTGAAAACTAAGTAGAGAACATTTTGTTTCCTTTAAATTTATCTATGGAATGACCATTGTGTTAAATGGATTACTAAGAGAGATTTTTTTAATATTATCACCATTAGATATGGCATCATTAAACTGATTCTTCCTTAATTAGAGAATCAAAAACATTAAATGATGCATAAAAGATTTAATTTAAATCAAACACAGTCAAAAGTCAAAATCAAATTATCTGGTCATTACAGATGGCTAACTTTTTTAAATAAAATCTTTTCCGCACATTTCAAGTTATGAAAATAAAATAAAAACAAATAAATACTTATTATTCTATATACTGTTATTATTTTCCATGACAGAGTCTCTAATATCATATATATATATATATATATATATATATATATATATATATATATATATAATACTAGTAATATTATATTATTAGTTATTAAATAATATAATATTGCACAATATTGTACAATATTAAGCATTTGATGCTGGCACCAGGAATTGGAGCATGAAAGAATTTCTGGACAGCGCAAATATCTAATATAGAATCAAAACATACCTCAATACAAGCATATATTCATTAAGGTTATGATACGATATCAATAAAACGATACGATATCAATCTGAAAAAAAAATACATACAGGTGTCAATTTCAAGTGACTAGAAGTTCTCTTTCATATTTAGTGAAGAATGAAGCCCCATGAAAAAAAGAGATTTTCCGCCCATAATTTTTCATTTTAAGCAGGTTTTTTTTGTATTGATTTTTTTTTTTCATCTCTCTGGATTACACGTTTGACTGCAATCGTGATCCGAATGCGCTTGCAGATGACAGAGTAGATAAAAGACACTAGATGGAAGTTGAGAAGGTAAAGAAAGGGGTTGCGTTAACCAAGAAAATAGTAAAAAAAAAATCGAAATGAAAGAAAGAAAGAAAGTTGAGAATATTCAGAAAAGCATCTCGAGTTTCGTTACCACATTTTGAGCTCCACTTTCTTTCACACAAAGCAAAGCAAGCTGGTGTTACGATACCGACATTGCAAATGGTTGTTGTTGCTGCAGACAATAAGAATTTCTTTCTATGTGTAATAACTGAATATCAAGTTGTGAAAGGAGAAGCAGTAAAAAGAAGTATTTTTTTTCCGAACTGTTTCATCTCCTGTTGCTGCTTATTCTGGAAGCTTTGCTTATTTTGTGTTGCTAGAAATACGTTTATTTTTATTTTGCTGCGAAGATGATTCTCTTTTTTTCATAAACATTTTTGTCACTTCTTTTGCAGAAATATATGATGGAAACTTAACATACAGGGTGTTTATAATTAAAGTTCCACTTTGAAATGGTCATAAAAGGAAAACTACTGAACCAAATGTTATCAAACTTGGTAATAGTTTAAAGGAAAAAATAAAAATTTCTTTTTTGGCAAAAAAAAAAAAGTTCAAAAACTTACCTCCACCGGGGAAATGGCGCTGTATGCAATATTGTTAAACAGAATAAGACATGAAGGCAGCGTTTTAAAATATGTTTAATCGTTTCTGAAATGTGTTACAAAACATGTTCAACGTGGCATTTATCATTTTCTGAAAGCAAGTTAAATCGCTTTACTGCATTCTCATCAAGAGCTTTTAACATATCCCACGGCAAATCCCACTTACTCAATGATACCTTTGCAAATCACTCCAATCAATGCTATTGCATTCATAATAACATTTAACGAGAAAAGCAGGGTCTTGCATGGCCAGAGACACTGTCGATTTGTAAAAATGAGAACTCTGACAAACTGGCTCACTTTTATCTGGAAAACCAAATGACGTGTTAAGTGCATCTGCATAAATCATTTGCTTCTTCCTGCTGTAAGCCAATTACAAGACATTGAGGTTTTACATAACCCTACAAGCAATTTCGTTTCAGAACGAAATTTAAGATAGGGTACACATTTTAAACCGATAACACATTTTAATCGATTTTACAGATAGATAACACATTTTAAAACGATGTCTAAATATCCTATTTTATTTAACAATATTGTATATAGCGCCATTTCCTCCCATAGTGGCGAGTTTTTGAACTTTTTTTTTGGTGGAAAAGAAACTCCGAGGACCTCTTTTAAACTATTACCAAGTTTGATAACATTTGGTCCAGTCGTTTTCCTTTTATGACCATTTCAAAGTGGAACTTTAATTATAACCACCCTGTATTTTATTATCTATTTTATACATGTCTAATAATTGAATAAGCATTTCAAATTTAGTTTGTACTTTTTTAAAAATTTCAAATGAATTAAAATTCTTTCCATTTATTATTCAGATGATCAAAAACCTTTTATAGATTTAAAGTAAGTAGCAAATGCAATATATACATTTTTGGGAAAAAAGCTCATCATGTTTATTTTAACTTAATATATCCTATCTTTAAAAAAGTATTTCAAACTCATATAGTTAAAAAATTAAAAATGCTGATTCTTATTTTAACCTTTTCGAGGGCCATGGGAAGTGTGCCTCCTTCCAACTCTTCAATCTTTATATGAAGTTATATAAGTGGGGAATCAAATACTGGTAAAAGAATTTTGAACGGGATTATAGATTTGTAAAATATAAATTTTTTCTTTTTAAATTCAATTCTGTTGTGAAAATAATAACATGAAGCTTATAATCTTTATCCTTTCGTTTTTTTTAAATCACGAATGGCCTTATTATTCTTTAAATAGCCGAAAGAATAGTGCATTAAATCTATTTCATTCTTCATTGTGATTAAGACAACATTTCGGATGCAATTATAATTAATTATTTGACTAAATTATAATAACAAGTTAGTTATTTACTTTTACTTAAATGCTTATTTACGGAAGATGATTTAGTTGAAATACTTATCCAAGTATATCAACTAAATAACCTTCCGTGAGGCATTATTCATCATCAGAAATAAGCAGCACTATATTAGCTTGCTATTCAGATGGGACAATGCATCAATTTGCCATCGGTTATAACAGAGGCTGTTAAGATTGTGCCTTTCAGATCTAGCTTATTAAGAAGTAATTTGTGATTACTTCATGGACTGGAAGAAGAAGCAATTCAAATTCTAAATTATTGAATTTAATGGAATCATTAAAAGTTACTGTGCTGACAAATTAAGAAGTACACTGCGAAAGAAAATCAGAAGTGAGAATCTTATTTCAGAACAAGTGTTTAAAGAAAGCATTTTTTTAAAAAATTAATTTGAACATTGACAAATATACATGATTGAGTCTTCATAGAACAAAAAAATTAGTTTAAATTTCATAATATTACAAAAGGTTGTGTATCAAATTGAATTTTAAAAAATGCGTTCAAATTATGGAAAATGTAAGAAAATGAAATTAACATCATTAAAAAAAAAATACATTTTTTCCTTTTGCATTTCGAGGTTATGTGATCATCATTTTTCTGAGAATACATTTTTTTTTGCAAAATTAACTGAAAAACACTTCCTTTTTAATTAATTTATATTTTAATTAACATATTATCTTTGAAAAGTGACCTTCCTCTTATCTTATATGATATGTGGAAAATTTCATCAAGACTGGGCAAAAATTGTAGATTTATAGAAAAGACACAAATGAGCATTATCATTATGTTTACAATATATAGAGGGCCTTCTAAAGTCCTTCTACCCGACATTAATTTGAGAAATAAAAGAATTATTTCCACAAACGTAGTATATAGATATAGTGAAGGAACCATGCGCTGGACAGAAAGATAAATTTTAGCGCCACCTGGTGGTAAGCAAAGGTGTTAGCTTTCCTATTTTAGAAGCGGTACCAGGCACGGGAGAAAAAAGGATGATAATATAATTGTACAGCACTTCAATTTAGTGGAAAAGACGCCTTGAGCGTAATAACAATGACAAAAGAAAAAAATTCCATTAAATTGCACATTTACAGGAAAACAGATCATTTTTTGATCAATAAATGTCGGCCGATGGTGGATGAACATTTCGAACACCGAAAATAAAAGTATCTGCTGAGAACTAATTGTTCTATTATTTTTGTTGTTGTATGACTGTTGGAAATCGAGACTTGTGAAATGTACCTTCTACACGAATTTTTCGTAGCTTTATTGCTCATCAGATATATTTTCGAACTAAGTTGAAGAGGCTCTATAAATTTGTAATTGGATTTTTCCTGTATCTTTACTGTTTTCGAGAAAGAGACGTTAATTCCATTATTTGCCACTAGGTGGCAATGTAAATATTTCACAGTGTAGTATGTATTTTAATGTTCTTCTATACCAAATTTGTGGCAATAGTTCCGGCGTATTCAAGTTAATTGAGATATCGTCCTTTACACCCCACCTAAACACAGATGAATAAAGATAGATCGCTATTCAGATCTAGATGCAATATAATGTTCTTTTAGGTAAATAGCCATGAATAAGCAATTGAATTTATTTATTATAAATTGTCAAACCTGTTTTTTTTACATTGTTAATAATGGATGAAATAAAAATAACAGATAATTTTATATCTGCCTTTTATTTATTTCAAGCCATAGGATATATTTCCTAAGTGTTAATAAAAAAAATACTAAGCACATTCTTTAAAATATTACTTCAGAGCTACCAGCATCATCAACATTTTCTATTAGTTCAATATAAACATAGAATGTATTCATTGGCTTGTTTCCAAATTTTGTTTAAATAATGATATTTTTTACAAAGTTTACCCAGTCGTCTGATGTTTCTTTTAAATTTATTTTTTTAACTTAAATTAAGTAACATAAAATGTTTTAACAATAAAAAGAGAGAAAAAGGAAGATTGTTAGCATACTCATGCATTCACAATTTTGAATATTACAAATTAAAATGTTTTCACAAATGAAACATAAAATCAAAACTGTTAATACGAAATAAATGAATCTAAAAAAACAATAAAGTATGGTATAAGTTTCCTTAGGCAAACTTAATTTGTTGACGAATTAAACAAGTTTTTTTATTGCATAAATAGCCCTTGGAAAGGATGCCAAAAAATAAAATTCTTCATAAGTTATTTGATTACTTTTTTCAGATCAATTTACATTTAGTCTGAATTGAAATAAAATTCAATTATCGAGTTCCCATTTTACTGCCTAAAGTATTGTATAAAATTAAAAGACTAAATTTAATATTTGCTATCAGTTATATTAAGTCTTAGAAGCTGAAACTAAATAAATTTTGACTGAGAATGGGAAAAATAATTTCGAAAATCCTATGATGAAACTCCATTTAAATATTCGGAAATAATATTATTTTTAATATTAAATAAAGATTTTAATATTGAGTTTTGAAAGAATTCGGACTTTTATCTTGCATCAGTCAATGAAATAATGCAACGAGAGTTAATGTATTCAACTACACTGAATTTTTTTTTCTTTAAACCAAAAATCACATTCCACTAATTGGAAAAGAAACTAAAAATAATAGAATTTAACAGCAAAAGTGAAATTTCAAATATTATTTTTAATAATTTTTTTCGTTGTTTCTTTTTAGGTTACTTAAAAAGTATGGCCTTTTCCTGCAGCAAAAATGAAACTGTAAACAATATTTTTAATAAGTGTTTCTGTTGATTTTCTTTAGGTGTTATTACTAATCTCGTTTATTAAATTATTTACTAATCTCGTTTCTTTTACATATAATATGTATTTGAAAAATTTTCATTATTTGTTTTTGATGGCATTCTGGTAAATTTAGATATTTATGAATTATTAAGTATCTTTATTGTTCACCGATGCTGCAGATATTTTTAAATAAATGCATGGAATCATATTTATGAAAAATATTAATTAATAAAAGTATCTTCTGGTTACTTAATATACATTTTCAAGTTTAAAAAATGAAGAAAAACATACAAATCTGCTAATTTTAGCTGCATTCAAATCATAAAATACACTCATTTGAGTGGAGGAAGAGACAAAGAAAAATATTCTAAAATTTAAAAAATAATAATAAAATGCATTGAAAAAAGGATAACCTACAAATCTAGGAAGTTTCGAAGAAAGATCCTTTTTTCATCTCATTGAAAATTGGATACAAAAGTTTTAAAACATTTTTTTCGAAATGTAATTATTACAAAAAATTTCTTTTTCAAAGAGGAATATTATTAAACATATCGGCATGAAATTTATATATACTTATTTTATAATATTTCTCTGGGGAGTGGAACGATATACAAGTATTATGATAAAACACTTCTTACTGAACTCGACGATCAATCACATGTTGAAAAAAGACACTCCTCTCAGTTTGTTGTGGAGACAGATTTGGCGAATCTGGATGTTGAGCCATTTACTCCTATTACTCAAATGACACCAACTACTTAGTTTGATTATATTTTTTTTAACAATGACTTGAGAATTTATCTTACAAAACATAGCGAACATCCAGAGTTCTTGCGCCAGCTGGCCCTCGAGGTCATTGATGATATCTCCGATCAAACCTTGAAAATATACACTGATGGAAGCAAAATGGAATGTGGGAAAACTGGAAGTAGCATATTTCTAAAAGCAAGCAGAGGGGGAATGTATATAATATCTTTGTTTTAGAAACCCAAATCATAGCTCAGTGTTTCGATCTGAACTTCTTGCTATTAACAAAGCTTTGGACCTCACCGTGGAGACTGATAATTCCTAAATTTGGATCTTCACAGACAGAAAGAGCTCAATGTAACATTTAAAGGACTGACCACACATTTAATCTAAGGGGGATAAGAAACAGCAACAACATGATAAAACATTGTAACTTTATGCTCATTTTAATCTTTCAGAAAAGAAAAAAAATCTTTGCTTCTACACTACTTTTATATGCTAATTATGTCTATATTTTCATTTCAATTTTTAGTTCATTGCTTCAATAATTATATATACTGCACAATAACCATTTCGTTAATTGGCTTTTGATTAAAAATATTTAAAATAAAACCAAATTTCGGATAATTTTCCAAGTAATTGAATAAATAAATCATAAAATATTTTTGTATGATATGGTAAGTTTTTGCATAAGTGCTGATTGAAAATATGAAAATAGTGCTTCAGGTATTGTTATTTAATCAGAGTACCTTTCCCAAGATTTCTCGCATACTCTCCTATAATTATCTTAGGTCCCTTTCTCAGTATAATTTTTTCGACCCTGAATAAGATATCGAATGCCTTGTATGGAACTGGAAGGCAATAGTTACGTAATATAGATATTTGGCTTGAACCAAATATCTATATTTGGCTTTACTGTAGTTATCATGCGAATATGTATTTTAGATACCTCCATCTCGTTCATTTGGAAAAAAAAAGTATTCAAAAGATATCTTAAGATATCCAATTTATTTTTCTTCTCAACCACGGTTGTTATCGCAAAATTAGATGCCCAATTTTTCTATTTAAGATCATTGTGTTTATGAGTTATTGCATTAACATGCATCAGAAAGATCAGACTGACATAACCAACTCTTTGTCGGCTAAAGGAGAACGTAGCGAGACATCTAGGGATGCGATTGGAGTTTCCAGCGTAGATCGGAGGATACACAGACCCCCGCATGCGCAGGAGAGAGCATAGGCACTTATAAAGAGCGTCGTCCAAGGTCCTCTACTTGCTGAATTCTTCGAACACAGAAGAACAATTAACTCCGATGTGTACTGTGATACACTCCGAAGACTACGCAAGTCCATGAAGAACAAAAGACCGGGGCTACTCACGAAGGGTGTGGTTCTGCTCCATGATAACACACGTCCATACGTCTCCAGGGTCACACACTTGGAGCTGGTCAAGTTCAAGTGGGAGCAACTCGATCATCCGTCCTACAGCACGGACATGTCGCCCTGTGATTTTCACGTGCTTGGTCCCCTGAAAAACATCTGAAAGGGAAGTGCTTCAACTTGGATGGTGAACTTAAGGACGCTGTGAAGGACTGGATCTCGTCACCACAGGAATTCTGAGAATAAGGAATTCTTTGGCTCGTTAATCAATGAGATCGCTATGCTCAGGCCTATGGTTATACTTTGAATAAAGTCTTCATTTATACCCACAGTGTTGTTTCGTTTCTTTTCATTTGAATACCCTTTGTTTGATGAATTTTCGATCTATGAGCCTTTGCCGCCGCAATCGGGATCATACCACGAGCTACCGAAGTCATATAGACTATTAAAATTCTCTATTTCGCGATATATTTTTTGAATCAGAACACAGTTCCTTACCGAATCTTTAGTGGAATTATATTTACAATTTCGGGAGCCTTTGTTGTCGTAATAGGAATCTTATTGCAGCAACCGAAGCCAATCCATGTAGCAAAGTCCCTTGGTTCGGGACACATTTCTTGCACTAGAACACAGTTCCGTGCCAGTTATTCTGCAGAATCAGATTTAAAATCTAGATGTTTTCATCGTCGAAATTGATATTTTTTCACCAATTTCCATGACCAGCCAACTCCATTCTTTAGGACAAGGCCCGATTTCTCTAAAGACAATGAAAGTCATTTAAAAACCTTATGAAAATGGAGTTCATTAGAATCTCAAGATGCAGTACAAAACAATTCTCATATAATTAAATATTGAATTTCTATCTAATGAATCTTAATTGGATTGTTCTTTAAGCATGAAACTAAGCTGGATTAAAGAATTGTCTCATTTCATAAAAAATGAGCATTTCTAATGGAAGGTCGTCAAAAACTTAAGTATATTTTCTTGTGTATAGATTTAAATATTTAGTTTATGAATTCTGATACATCTGCACCTTTTAGCTTTAAGTTTGATAACACATTGCCGAAAATGAGTTTCGCCTTTTAAAATGCTACAACACAGCAAAGAAGGAAATATACTTTACATGAAATTCAAAGATACATTTTCAAATAAAGGAATGCTATATATATATATATATATATATATATATATATTGAAGGTATATTCTTCTTTATTATAATATCTTGCCAACTTACTGTCTGACTTTCTCTATTTTACAATTTTGTTTCAAGATATCTCTATTTTTTTTCATATGATTTAAAGATATAATTTTTGCGTAAAAATAACTGCCAAGGAAATCGTAATATTTTATCATTACACAATTAATTTACTCTCAGTAATTACCTGGATAATTTTTTATTTTTATTTATCTTAAAGTATATTTCAATATTTATTTGTCATAAAAATTGAATATTAAATATTATATTTTATTATATATGGCAAAGAAAATATTCATTTTGTATATGTTTTGTTCATAAAATTTATTTGCAAATTAAATTAACATGAATTAATTAATATGATATTATTTTTTAAATCATTTCCAGTACGAAATGTACTTAAAAGAATTATTTATCTATAGCAAAATTACAAATACTTTTATTCAAGATATATTTAAAATGTGATCAATACATTTAATTATATATATTTACATATAGTAACACAATTTTTTTATATAAATGCATTTAAAATATATTTTATATTATGTTATTATAACATATTTAAAATATATTTTATATAATGTTATTATAACATATTTAAAATATATTTTATATAATGTTATTATAACATATTTAAAATATATTTTATATTATGACAAAGTACGGAATAAACCTAAAATTAGACAAAATTCAAAATGAGACAGATTTGTCTTAAAATGTATGCAGAATATTCTCTAGATTTTCTAATCAAAATTTGTGTGTCTTCTCACGTTTCGACTCAGCTAAGCATTTAGAAACAAACTACGACTTTCTAGAAATCCTGTTTACCGTTTTAAATTACATCTAACGTTTTGAAGTTTAGTGTGCATTGTTGAATAAAATTTCTAAATTAAACAACAGACGACTTGTAACGCAATAATTAATACAAAAATAATGCAACATTTTAATTATTTTCTGTCTCGCTTTGCAAAAATAATTGCTCATCAAAGTTTGTACGCTGTAATTGTTTCGGAATTGAATAATTGCATCCATTTCTAAATTATTTAAAAATTATTAAGTATTTTTAAAAGACTGCTTTCCTATTTTATTTTTAATTATATTATTTATAAATTATGCCAATCAGTTAGTTATGAAATGTTTTTTTCTTGTCTGGTCATTTTATAGTTAAATGCAGCTGGATATATCATTAACTATAAATACTATTTTTTTGCTTATGTACTAGATTAGATACTGTATGTACTGCTTATGTACTAGATACTGTATGTACTGCTACCGTACTAAAAATGTTTTTTGCTTATACTTGCAGGCAGGTAAAATTATTTTAGAAGATACAAGTTTACATTTTCAAACTCCGAGTTTACTTTCAAGCAATGCTCTACTTGTCTCATAAAATCATTTCCATATTATATAGTACTCCACAGGGTCAGAACATTTTCGTAGGCAGAAGATGAAAATCAGAGTTGGTGTTGATGAGTTTGGTGAACCATGTTTTGGCGACTTTTTTTCTATAAAAGAAGCAGTCTTAAGATATATGAAATGTGTAAGCTTAATTTCATTCATGAATTATACTATACCAAATTGAATTGCGTTTTTTATTCATTCCTTAATTTTGTGGTATCAATTCCTTCGTATCAATAATATTAATCTTTAAAAGCGAATGCGGAACTATAACGAGAATTCACTCCCGTTCAAGCATTATGAAGAGGATTTTAGACAGAAAAACTGAAAACGTTTCAGAACGTTTTTTCTTTTCATTGTAATATGGTCACAATTATAATATTACGTTGGAAAGTAATAATTTATAGACAAATTACCGACTTATACATTAAATAACGCATGAATTAATGTATAAATTAAATTTCTGTATATAAATTCTAAGCAAACCATAGACAATTATATTTTATTGAATTATATTCTTAAAATTTGAGAATTATTTGTATTTCAGAAAACTTTTGGATGGAGAAATATATTCTTTACCGATTATGTTAAAATATAATAGTATTTTTTTATAAAATCTATTCATGTTATAAATAATTTGAAGTTCTCAGAAAAAATTAAATTTTCAGCTTTCATACTAGCATTAAAAATGTTATGAGAAATGGTACTATTTATTTGTATTGCAAAAACTTCGAATCGATTATATTTCGTAAAACATGTAATCAATTTTGTGTGCAGTATATAAACATTACTATATTAAGTTATGCTCTTAGTTTATGGAATAGAACAACAGTTTAATCTATTTGATACCCAAGGAAAGAAGTGAATATTTTTAAATTGAAAATGAAAGGTTTTAAAATAATCTACATAAATTGTACCTTGTCTATAAAAACAATAATGATTTGCTAGAAATATAAAAATAAAATGAAGTTTGCATTGCAATGTTTAAGCTTTAAAAGAATTAAATTCATAGTTTTAGCAATGACTTTAGTGAATTAACAAAATCAGTTATTCTCCATATTAGAAAATAATTGCAGTAAAAGTTTATATTCGTATTATATTTATAAATATCTTATAAATTTGGCTAAGATTTGTTTACTAACTATATAGCAGAAAATTTCATATAATTTATTCAGCTTTGAGGCATTCAAGGAAAAGAATTTTCAGGAAATTTTATCAAATTAATTTGATAAAATTTCCTGAAAAATTAGTGAATTATCTTTTTAGCGAAAAAAGGAACTAAAACTGTTATGCAAAGTCATATCTAGGGTCTAGATAAGGTCAAAACCGCAAAAGAGCTATAGACTCATTTCGATAGGGAGAGATAATCTAATAATGATATAAGTGATCGAAATCGAAAGGGTCCTTTTCAAAAAAAGCCGTTAAAAGAAAGAGAAGGCAACTATGAGTTTTTCCCACTGAGGGATCATAATTAGAGAATTTTTTCAGTTTGGTTTTGTCTAATCTAAATGTTAATTCTATCATTACTGAAAGGCAGTAAACGCTTTTTCAACGAAATGAGAGGAACGCACTCATTATATTGCCGCATTGAAAAGTGGTACTCTCTATGGCCGAATGGTAATAGCACCGATCTCATAATCAAGAGATTGTGAGTTCGAATCCCGCTGGAGACAATGCGATTTACAGTTTGTGTAAATATTTAATTCCTTGATTTTATGTTTCACTTTATTTCATGTTCCAGAAGATTCTGGACATTTCTTTAGTTTACCAGACAAGTGTTCTGGATTTTTCTTACTATCTCCAGAAAAGTATTCTGGAACTTTCCCTGCTATTATAAAAGTAGAAGATTTGTCAGTCACTGTGTTCTGAGTTTAGAGTTCAGTTAATAAATTGGTTTAGCTCTAGTTCTTGTGTGTGTCATTGAGTTCCACACTAAAGAACCTACGTGACAATATGAATATTACTGTGAAATTCCTCCTCTAATCTTCATGCGCTTTTAAATAACAAAAATGCGTTCTTTGTTCATTAGAGATTTTTGTGCGGATGGATTTGGGGTACAGAGAACTTTTCTGAAAGCACTCAAAGGATACTCAGCTAACTGTAGAGTCTTTTATTCATGTCAACCCCTTAAAAATACTGGTTGCCAATTCAGTTTTTGATGAGGTAGGGATATTTTCTTATCTGTGAATGAGAATCTTGTCCCGGGTTTCTTTATTCCTGAATTCGGCTTATCTTAGTGTTAAAAGGGTTAAAAATAATTTGTTCGGAGAATAATGAGCATCAGCTATCCATAAGAGATTAAACCGAAACTAAGCACCACTAATATTCTCAGTGAACCTGTTGGTCGCTAAAGGCGATTAATACAATAATAAAATTTTATAATCTTAATCTTATCTTATAATCTTAGTAAGAAAAATAAAAGAAAGTCAACTAGAAATCTTTTTTTTTTAAAGTGTGAATTTAAAATAAGAAAAAAAAAGATGTTTGGTTTGTAAATGAATAATATTGGAAACCAGAAGAATAAAACAGTGAAAATACCTTATAATTAAAAAAAATAAACCAGAAGAATAAAACAGTGAAAATACCTTATAATTAAAAAAACATAAATGGCTATCAAAGGATTTAGAGATATTTAGATATCAACGGTGTGAAAATATTAGGTATCTTAAATATCAACCGATGAAAATATTAAAATAATTTGACTTTTTTTTTTCACATTTCTTAGCATTTATTTTTAATTCTAATAGTTTAACCATTTTTTTAAAGCAGATATTTCCTTTAGCTTACTTATAGAATAATTTTGATACCTTTCAAATGCTTCTTCAATATCTGCATTTTTAAAATTTGTTTTTTATCCTTAAGAACTGCAATATTTCTTGTTACTTTTAAACTTTATTTTTCATGTCACATATCTGCCGAAATTCCGTTTTTCATAAATTTATGAGCCTGAAAACTCTCTTCGATTCTGGTTGAGTCCACCAGAAAAATAAATTTAATTACTATCGGAAGAAAACTCCCTCTGCCAAACCAATCGAGGAAAACTTCAGTGCATGTGATATCAACATAAAAAAAATAAAAGAATAAAGAATGAAAGATGAAATAAAAAATAAATCCGAATAAATCTCGAAAGAGAGTGAGAGAAAGAGAATCTTCAGAAATTCACTGTCAGAGACGTAAAATATCGGAAAAGCAATCACCTTGATTAGCAACCGTACTGGATTAGAATTTGTCGAAATATTGAAACCGGTGGTATCTAGAACGCGGCAACTTTAAAATGGGGAAAGTGGACAGACATATATTTATGGCGGCAATAACATTTTCTCTTTTCAGCTAGCAGAAAGGAAAGATTCACTGCCTTGTTCGAATCCAGACCTCCGTTAGGGTAATTTGTGAAATTTAAATATCGACATTTTGGTGGGGAACCGCTCTGATTCGAGATTTGACTAGAAAGTATTGCGAAGAGTGGCCGATTCGCGCTTTTCTGGCTATAATAGGATGTTACCGTTTTGTAAAATATTGATTGATTCACAGTCGAGAGAGTTTCCATCATTGTAGGGATTTCTGGGAATTCCCCCTCCTCGAAGTGTCAGAGAAGTGAAGCAGCAAAACGCTTTCGTCCCTATGAAATGAGAGCCCATGGCCTATATATCGAATTTTGAATCCTTCGCTGACTGCAAATTTATCGGCAAAGATACGGCTAATAGATTTGCTTGAGGCTAATGGCAGGGGAAATGAGAAATCTTTATCCCGAGGTTTCTGCTTACTTAAATAAAATTGGGAAAATCTCCAGGATCTACAGATGTGAATATGTTTAATGTTTGTTTCTTTACCAATATTCCATTTTTATAGCTTATTTCGTGATTAAGAGAACTATACATGAGATACCAAACTTCGTTCTGCAATTTTCTTTCTTTCTCTTTTGTAAAATTATAAATAGAATACTATCCTAATGCTTGTTTAAAGTTATAATCAAAATCTAATTAAATTGCAAACGCGGGATCGAACATGGGAGTCCGAAACCCTAACCACTAATCCATCTTTGATACGCTTATGCAGGCCATGTAAAGGCACATGCCAATATTTAGTTATAATTTTTTTGTGTGTAAAATTGTGTTTTATCAGGAAATGCACTTATATAAATAATTTAAAAAGCAAACCCTTATCTAAGTATAAAATTTGATCCAAATCGTCAGAGCCATTTCCGAGATACACGAAATAAATTTATATACATGTACAAGAATTGCTCGTTTAAAGTTATAATTTTTGATTTTAAAAACATTTTTTCCTTTTTTGTTCACAGCATAGTATTTAAAAAGAAGTTATCAAGTAGGTTATTTATAATTAAAATGTTGGCTAATTATACCAAAAGACTATTCCGAAACTAAGTTAAATATACTAGAGAATAAATTAAGTATTTCTGATTTGCAGTCCATCAATGGCCTTATGGGTTATGGCATACGTAAAAAACCGATTAGCTTTCGCGTGTCTTAATCGGATGATAAAATTTATTTCCTCTTCAAGCAAACATTAGTCTAATCTGTTTTCTATATGACTGTTTCAGTAATTCTATCAGGAATAGGGTATCCTGTATAAAAGTTCCAACAATTCGACGAAGCAAAGGTATGTGAAAATGTCCTCAATTGGGGATATGATTTCTTTTTCCCACATTCCATTTCCATTCAGCTGACAGGTAAATAGGGAGTTTTAAATTTTGTCGCTAAAAATAATACCTTATAGTATGTATAGTAGTATTGTAGTATTTTAATATTTATATATATATATATATATATATATATATATATATATATATATATATACACAGTGCTGACGATGGTTGTTAGAACATTCATGTTTTTGGTTGAACACATTATTATTTTCCACATGTATCCATTCACTCGATAGGTAATTAAAGAGTTTTAAGCTTGGTGATATATATAATATCTTTTAAATGATAAATGATGCTAAATAGAAAGTAACTTGCTTAAGACTTTCATATAACTTTTTCCCTGACTCTCAAAAGATTATTTAAAAACCTGAAAATTTATTGAATAAAGTAATGAAAAATAGACGAGAACATTTCTTTTTTCATCCAAAATTATTTTGTTCCGAAATAAAAGATTATACTCATTTATTTCGGCAAAATAGCGGGAGCTTGTAAAAATATACAATTCTATCTATCAGCTATAAAAAAAACTAACATTTATTGCACTAAGAATTATATTTTAAATAAATTTATAATATATATAATATTAATAATTTGAGATTTCCATCAAGTTTATCCAGTTACTATATATTTAGTTAATGGGTTTTTTTACCATGGATCTCACTTTTCTTGCAAAACATTTGCCGACATCGGAACTTTTATCACAGAGATTTAGTACATAGGCAGTATATCAACCTCTTACATCGGTTTACCGCACAATAAAAGGGGGATATTCATCTTCATCGCAGACAAATAGCTATAAAACCCCAAGAAGAAGGATATTCTTTTCTTTTTATGCCTCTACTTGGGGGACATTTACACTAAAACTAAGCATTGACCTATTTCCACCACGGAAAAATTAGTTATATATATATATATTATAATATTTAGCATCAAATCAGCTAATAATATGTTATTCATTTCTTTTTTTCTGTTATTTATAATAAATTTTAGTAGATGGATAGTGAAATTATTTTACACTGTTTTTACTTTTTTGTATGAATACTAGTCGCCATTGTCGACCTGCTGCTACGCCAGGAGTAATGTTGCAAGATAATTAATTAATTAAAAGTTAATTAATTTTTCCCACTCTCATCCCTTAATCCCTCCCTAATCTTAGAACATTACTCCTGGTACGCCAGGAGTAATGTTCTAAGAATTAATTAATTAAAAGGTAATTAATTTTTTCCACGCTCTTATAACGTGCACTTGAAGATTAAATTTTATTTTAATTTGTTAGAAAATGCGATTAAAATATTTTCTTTAAAAATATTTTTTTTTAAATTTAATTTATAGATTCAAACATTGGCATTATTAAAAAGACAATTTATTGAACTTTAATATGATGTAAAATTTAGCTTTGTGTTGTAATATTTTTGAAAGTATTAGCGAAAGAAAAACGCCAAAATTTCCTTTAACTTTTAATTGAAATTCCGAATTATAAATTCAAAAACTCTTTATGAGATGCACATTCCAGCCCTCCAGAGTATATATGTACCAAATTTGGTAGCTGTACTTCAGACGGTTTGGTCTGCAGAACGCTAATACACACAGACATACACACACTTCATCTTTAATATAATTATTGACTGGCAATGCTTTTTAGTTCATTTCAAAACCCCTTACATTAAACTTTAAAATGTTGAATATATAGTTATCTATTATTGTTTAGGATATCTAGATACATCAAACTTATATGAAGATAATATCTGATAAAGGGTAGAAATCTATCAGGGTAGAAATCTATTGTAGAATTACGGGCATATAATGTTCTATTAACCTATTCACAACTTTCAAACATTTAAATGAAATAAAAATTGGCAGAAGCGGACAAATGTTTGCGGTCAGAGACTAGTAGTTTTTGCAACATATTTTAAATATATAGTTGTTACTCTTATGTCTTTTTTTTTCTCTTTTCACATATTATTTTTTATATATATGTCTATGTATCACGCTAGTGCTTCTCACATTTTATGTATAATTTTAATGTCATTCTAGGTTTTCATTTGTGTCATTCAACTGCAATACGAAAAAATAAGAGTGACCATCTAAATTTTTCAAAGATTTGCTGTTTTAACTATGAGTGTGTGATTTGAATGCTTTTCTCCTTTATCTCGTGAGCATGCATGGGATTATAAATAATTCAAAATGTATTTATGTTTTTTTAACGATCACCGTTAAGAATTTTATAGCTATTTTGTATTGCATATTGCTTAATACCAGTTATTATTCAAAACATCAGTTGTATTCTCTCTTAGATTTCTCTGTACAGTAATACAAAATACACCTTCCAAGCTCTCCTTCTGTTCTCTGCATCTGCAGAACGTGTAGCGGGAATGAGGCGGAAGCGTCAGAAGGGTGTAGTAAATTCTAAAAATTCAAGACAATTCTCAACAGTAAAGACCCTTCCTTCAACTTCCGGGTCTAATGATGTTGTATGGGGCGTTTAGTGCTTCGTATTATTGTAAAACAATTGAATTCTTTTGATTAATTTAATTCAGTATTAGATACTGATTAAAAGTTTCATAAATTTCATATATCTTTATTACTGCTTTATTGTTTAGTTATTGAGATCTCATACTTCGAAGACAAAGAAACAAATACACGGATCAAAAAATTTTACAAAAATTACATACAAATGGCATCATTCTTGCTCGATACAGTTTTGAAATATGGAATTCAAGAAAAGTCAAACTTAATTTTAAATATGCGGTTTCCGAATTCACCAAAATCTGAAATGTGGATCAAATTTTTTCACAATGAAATTACTTCCAATTTTCACGAACTAAAATAAAGTATATTCACGAACTAAAAGTAAAGTATATGCTTCTAGGTTTTAGGTTCGATGGCTCCTTATATAATTACAAAGAAGACAACCAATTATACAAAATAAACAAATAATTCTTACCGGGAATTTTTGGATAAGTATATCTTTAATAACTTTAAATCCTTTAATAAATATCAAGGAGATATTATTTGAAATAAATTTTATGAGAACAATACATTGGCTAAATAATTTTTTATCACATAATTAGAGCTCCTATATTACAAAGAATTTGTAATAAAAGATTTAATGCTATTTCAAAAAGAAAAATGTCAGATAAAATAAAGTATTTAGCTATATTAGAAATCGCTACGTAATTCACAAATATCACACACACACACACACACACACACACACACACACACACACACACAC
>JAPMOR010070990.1:194725-212411 GCA_026543865.1 Argiope aurantia
CACACACACACACACACACACACACACACACACACACACACACACACTTATGGATTCAATAAAGAATACAAACAATTTAAAACGATATCCCTGTATATACAATTTGAACGATTATACTGATATATTCGTTAAAACATTAAAAACAGAATTTACGAGCTGCTTTTCTTAACAAATGAATGCTAAGAAAAACTTTTTTTGACAATATGATTATCGTTGATATTCCAATCTGCAACATTACCAACCGTATCTATTCATAACTTTTTCGTCATTATTCATGCTGACAATTTAAAGTAGAATCAATTACATCAAAATTCTACATCTATAGAGAGTTTTGATTTCATTACGCATTTAAAATACCAGAAAGTTTTATGATAAATTCAATACAAATAAATTGTCTTTGAATACGTTATTTTTAGAATATTAGATGAATAATTCCATTAAAGATATTAAATGTATTTATTCAAATTCCTTCATGTTCATGATGATATTTACAAATCTCTTACCTTGAGAAATCTTATATAAGTGTTTCATATTATTTAGTTGACAGGATTCAAATAAAATAATATTGAAGATATTTTTGGTTTAAGTAGAATGCAGGTTCGAAGCAGTGAAGAAACTTGGTATTTTTAATTCCGTTTTATTCTCTCTCGGGAGGCAAACACGAGTATTTACATGAAGGCGCAGCGCCACACAACAGCAGAAGGCAAAAAGGCAAAAAAGGACGAACAAATGATCACTTGTCTTATATAACACTAGCCGCCTTTGGCGACCAGCCGGTTCGCCAGTATTACCGCTCGCTACAATTTTCAATTAAATATTTTAAGTAACTGGTCTCTGAAAGGATTCTCAAACAAAACATTTTTAATCTTCAAATTTTGATAGTCATACCAAACTTATACTGTTTAGATCGTTTCGTTCAATTTACTATATATATTTTGCTAATTTGTTGCCATTTCTGGTCAAACTTCAACTTTAATTTAAAATGTAAATGACGAAATTGCAATTAATATTAAGATATTTTTTAATAAAAGCAAGCGTTTTATTTTATTTATCATCTTTATTGTTATTTATTCATTATTATTATTATTGAATATGACTATTGCGAACAGATTCGCTCGGTATATAAGTCTTATGTTAACTACAAAATATTTTTCATATTTTATGTAATATCTCAAAGAATAATTCAACAAAAATTTCTCAAATGCAGCATAAAATTCAGATTTTAGTTTTGCTTTCAAAAGGATTGAAATGAAATCAATAATAATATTTTGTTCCTGCCTATAAATATATTTCAAAAATTATGAAGTCTAAATTTAATACAGTAAGGTATCATATTCTGAGAAATATTCTGGACACATCAAATTTTAAGTAAATGAATGAATGTTTCTATTTTCCACGATCAACTAAAACTTATTTATGAAGTTTTAGATGTTAAAAATTTAGAAAAACTCACCATTTTCATAATCTTAGGCCAATTAATCTTGAGAATCCTGCGCGCTGATTGGCGTATTTTCTTTGAAGCGATCGATGGAAAATCTAAAATTATGCTTTTTTTATTGAATAGTGATATTCAGATCTTCGTAAATCAGTCAGTTTAAGTGATTGGAAATTAACTCTTAAAAGTCAGTGATTTAGTTGATTGGAAATTAACTCTATGACCACCATAAAATCTGTGCTTTCTCTTGTGGTGCATGCATTCTCCTTAATATCCGCTCGAATAAAACATCACAACACATCAAAAGTAAACATAACATTTCAATAGTTGCCAAAAACTAAAGAGAGAAAAATGCAATTAATAAGCAGACGATATTTAGAAAAGTACATATATTTAGACTGGAAAATGAAATTATCTGAAATTAAAAACACGCGCAGACGATATTTAATTTATTTTCAGTTAGAGCTTTAATCAATGTGATGGCAACACTTTGAAAAAAGCTATTTTTTTCCCATGTATGCGAAACGTGCTTAATCTTAATTTTTATTTTTGACGAAAAAAATTATTGAAAAACATAGTTAAAATATTTATTTAAAAATTCATTAAAAATAGAAATTTAATTTTAAGATTAAAACAGTAGTATCATTCAAAAGATAAATTTTTTATCTTTAACTTCATGTAAAAATATTTTTTGTGCGGTAATATTTTCGGCAGTTATAGCAGAAACACGTCAAAATTTCGCTTAATTTTTAAATAAATAAAATTCTAATTAAAAATTCGAAAAAATAACCCCCAGGTGCACATTCCCGGCCTCCAAGGTATACACGTGCCAAATTTGGTAGCTGTAGGTTGAATGGTCTGGCCTGTAGAGCGCCAACACACACACACACACACACACACACACATTGAGCTTTATTATAAGTATAGATAGGATTTCTGGCCATGCGCCAATTCAATATACGTGGTGACCTTTGACACCTTTTCATGGGTACCAGAAGATATCACTTTCTCTTGATACGTAGTATTGATGGCGCATTATTTTTACAGAGGAGTTAATTAAACCGAAAGTGGAATTGGATCACGAAATAAGAGAATATTTTAGAATGAAGTTATGATTGGCTAAATTAAGATAAATTCTTCGAAATTAATTTGGATTAAATTAAGAGTTTAAAATATCATTACACACACACACACACACACACATATATATATATATATATATATATATATATATATATATATATATATATATATATATATATATATGAATTAATGCACGATTTATAATAAAAAAGTTTAGGTGTGTAAGTGTGTACTTTAAAAATTTGAGAAAAGTAAAGCGTGAACATTTCTGAAATTCATTTTAAAGTTTTAGCGAATTTAATGATAACTAAATCATAAGTATAGCTCACAAACTTCTGCCAGCACTTCCGAAATCTGTTTCAAGTGTCTCTTATCTAATTTGGCAATTGTGAATAATCTTTCTACGTACAATCATTCATTTGTTTGTTTATTATTGCTATATATACGTTAACTGGACAGTTCAGCTTTCTGTAAACATTGATCGTAATGGAATAGCAATTCCGGATTATCTTAATCTTCCATATACTTAGAGGGAATGGGTGCTAATGTTTTTTAATAAAGCAATTATATCTAAAAATATAGGAGATTCTATCCTTAGGCTTGGATACGAAAGATTCTAACAGTGCATTATCTAAGTTGACAGATAGATAAAAGTTTGGGGTTGAATGAAAAGTTTACAGATAGATAAAAGTTTGGGATTGAATAAATCTTCCATTTCCCGAAAATGGAACCGAATCCATTTTAATGAAATTTGAATAGATTCAGTTCCTAACTTATTCTGTTTTTCCTGTTCCTAATTTATTTGAATGGTTATTTTTTATTTATAACTGCCGTAAACATAAGATTAAAACTTTCACTGCCGTGTTTCATGTTTTACGTTTTTGTATCAGATAATGATTTAATTAAAGGCTCATCTTTTGTTATTTCTTAATTATGACAGAGAAAGTATCATATAGTCAAATATCTTATTAGCACAAATAATGTACGATATTCCCACGATATTGTTCGATGTTTTGAATGCTGGCTAACGTCGAAAAGATATCGTTTCAATGTTGTTCAGCATTTAGAGCTAATAAGGTGGTTGACAGAAACTAACGCTATTGCAGAAAGGGATCTACTTTTTTAGAGATGTAATGCATTTGATAACTCATTTGAGCTGAAATAAAACCAAATATAACTATATAATATGCAAATACGTTTGTTTATTTTCTAAAAAGTTTCTTTCTTTCTTTCTTTTTTTTAAAGAATTATTATATTTTTTGTAAATGTGTGGATTCTGTAAATTTATTTTGATAGCCAACAATTTATAATATTAAAAAAAGTGTTTGCCTATATTAAACACTTCATACTTTGTTCCAAGGAATTTGTCTTTTTGAAAATATGGTTAAATTTGTATTCTGTCATACAATCAATTCTTCTTTAATATGATAGATTCATTTTGTTTTTAAACTTTGTTTCTAATAAAGCTTATAAATTTAGCAAATTATGGGCTTTATAAAAATTATTTAGGATTTTTAAATCTATATCTATACTTATAAATAAATCTCAAAGTGTGTGTGTGTGTGTGTGAGTGTTGGCGCTCTACAGGCCAGGTCATTTGACCTACAGCTACCAAATTTAGTACATGTATACCTAAGAGGTCGGGAATGTGCATCTGGGGTCACTTTTTTGAATTTTTAATTACAATTTTAATTATTAATTAAAAAATAACTTCCCTAAAAAATCTTCCATTTTCCCCACCTCCAAATGAGTAAGGCTTCCGTTTTTTTTTTTTTTTTTTTCCCAAGAGTAATGAGGCTAGGGTTAACATTTTTCGACCAATTATTTCAAACGATTCTGTTTAGTTTCTTAATGTTTTATGCATTTAAAATTAAACATTGTTAATTAATCCATCTTTCAGATTCATTCTGAAGTACTTTTAAATTAAAATATCACAGAATAAAGGAAATTAAAAACTTCTAATCTGCATCTGCGTTACCCCAACTGGCGTAGAAAAATTCTAATATTTGCGTTACCGTAACTGGCGTTGAAAATTCACTCATGCACATTGTGTTCTGATTGTTGACATGACAACCATTATCAACGGATGATTAAAATTATTTTTATTTTAGTTGCATGCTTTTGTAATTAAATTGTATTTTTGTTAGTTATATATTTTTTGTATATGCTTATAGTTTTAAGTGCATCGTTTTTTAAGTAGTTTTTTTAACCTGTTTTCAATGATTTAAATTATTTTTAGGTTAGTTGCATGCTTTTGTAATTAAATTGTATTTATGTTAGTTATATATTTTTTTGTATATGCTTATAGTTTTAAGTACATCATTTTTAAGTAGTTTTTTTAAACCTGTTTTCGACCGATTATTTTAAACGATTCATTTTATTTTCTTAGTGTTTGATGCATTTAAAATTAAACATTGTTAATTAATCGATCTGTTCATGATGAATCTGGGAAAATTTTGTTGACAAATTCTTGAGATATTACATAAATTTAGAAAGATATTCTTTAGTGCCCATAAAGTTTAAACGCTCAGTGACTCTGTTATCAGTAATCATATTATAAAAAATGCTTTGTTTCAGTAAAAAATATTATTATATTAATTGCAAATTAATTCTTTCCTCTTTAATTTAAAGCATAAATTCTACGAGAGGTAACAGAAAATTAGAGAGATACATATTACGTTATGACTGAAGGCCTTTATAATATTATGAATGAATTATATGACTATTAAAATTTGAAGTTTTAATATATTTTGATGGAGAATCTATTAAAGTTGGAATTGCGTAAAATATGCAATTATTAAAATATAAACGATTATTAAGATTGGCGAACCGGCTGGTCGCCAAAGGCGGCTAGTTATAAAATAAAATCATGGTGCTTAAACATCGTTTCGTACGAAAACCGTCACATACTATTGTGTCATATTATAGAAAGACTCTTCAGACAATTTTAAAATTCTTCCAGCAGCGCACATCCATTATAATGTATTTATATCAAATTTATCGATTTCTTTATTTAAGGTTTAAAAATTGCTTCCATCTATTAATTATGCTGATGAAGTTTAATAAATTGTAGACATGGGAGCATTAAATGAGCCATAGCTGATATTCCCAACGAGGCGATTAAAAGACGAGTGTATTATAATATGAAATGTGTTTCCCAAAGGTGTGTTTCATTAGAGAACGCAAAAATAAAATAACAAAGGATTCAAAGTGTTAATAAAATGAAAAATAATTGATGAAGAAAGCTGTTTTTTATATAATGATATGTTTGTATTTAGTTTAGAGTAGTGTTCTGTATTGTTGCTCAAAAGATAATTTTTATATTAAAAGTCAATGTAACTAAACGTTGGAACAGAACAATTTTTATGTATATTATGATTTGAAAGGATTTGTATAAGCTAAATTCCAGAATTGATTTCTTTACGCGTTATATTTGATTACATTTATGAAAAGTAATTTTCTTACGTGATTTTAGGTTTTATGATTTGGTTTAAATAAGATTTATCAAAACATTGGAAGAAAGTGATAAGACAGAAAAAATAGTTAAAATGTTTTTTAATGTAAAATAATGTAAATATAAATTAGCAATTAAACCCTTAAAACTTTCGCTTCAGTATTTCATTAGAAATATGTGACAATGTGTCATATTATATAAAATGTTTCTAGAATTTTATCCTTTCCTGAGAAAGTGCAGTCATTTTGAATATTTTTCTCAGTAAATTTGCAGAAATTGATAGTAAAAATTTCGATCTATTCGACACCAATGCATTTAATAACATCTGGAAGCAGAGTGTATGTGAATTTTCCATAATTATTCAATGATTTTGATATTTGTATTTATTTTATTTTAATCCTATTGTTTTAAAAATGAAAATTAGAATTATAGAAGATCTTTACTCGAAAAAGGGCACCAATTTTCTTCATAAACAGTATTATATTTTTTAAACAAAATATACAAACATTAGTTAAACTAAATTTAAATGCTTGTAAAAATTGTCATATGAAAAATCTCAGATATTTCATATAAACTTTAAAATGCATGAAAAGATTAGTTTCATTTGATGTCCTGTTCAAAACAGTTCATATAATGCTTTGGATTTAGGAATAAATCTTGACAACTATAAAAATGCTTCAAAATTAGGAAAAATATTAATATGACTTTATAAAATAATAATTTTCTTGATTATAAAAAACGATCTTCAACAATAAATTGTCATAAAATAAATACCAACAGAAGTCAGCAACCATTTAGCGAAACCTTGGTATGTAATGTGTAATGGAGATTCGAAATCGTAGGATAACCTGGAACTCATGGTGTAATCTGGAAATCGAGAAGTCAACGCAATGCAATCATACTGAAGGGAATGCAATCATACTGTAGAAATCTTAGTATCATATGTATAATGGAGCTTAGCGACTGTGGTGCAATCTGAAATTGACCACGTAAATACGGTAATCAAAGGTATTAAATTAGTAATTAGTATTTCCGGGACTGCTAAGTACATTTTCAAAATAACAATTTTACCTATATAGAAATTAATTTTAGAAATTCTGTTGATAAATAAATGACTTCCTTCTTGTATTTATAATTTCAATTAGGAAAGAGTTTCATCAATAAAATTTAAATCAATTCTTTTAGTTAGAAATAAATTTTTTTCCTCATTTGAGAAATTTGCATACTTTTATGTTTACATGTGATGTTAAAAAATACTGTTACGTTTAGTTAAGAAGAAAATTTCGAAATATCATTGAAAACGATAAATAAAATTAAATAGAATGCTACAAAAATTGTAATTAAAGTTCACGGCAGTAAAGGTTTACACATGCATGTATAAAAGTCATAAATTAAATGGTCTTTTAACTGTAGCACATATACTTACGATACAGGGAAATAACTAGGTGAATTCTATATGTATTTATATAATCAAACTTAGAGCTATTGTCTAATTAAAACAATGAATAGTTGAAAATTTATATATTTATTTAAAGTATAATGAATAAATCATTATGCTTTAAATGCCTATGCTTATGAATTATTTCATCGTAAACAAAGATTTTAAATTCACACACAAGTATTCTTTTAATGGTCTTTCAACAATAATTTGTAAGCTTATAGGATACAGGAAAAAACACTAGATGAATTCTATGTGTGATTATGTAACGAAATTTATAGTTGTTTTCCAAATAAGAAAATGGATGAATAGAAATTTAACTATATATTTAAAGCATAATGGAAAAATCCTTATTTAATAATTTTGAATAATTTAATCTTAAACAAAGATTTTAAATTCGTATTCATGTATTCCACAGGACACTCATCTTAAAAATCGATCACGATTACATTAGAAGCTTATAATATGTTGTATCGTCTTCACGTACGTGTGAAAAACGAAATATATATTAGGAAGTCAGAAAAAAAATCCTCCTTTTGTTCATATTACTGTACGGTAAAGTTGCAAATTGCCAAGATTCAAAGAGGGCAAGAAAGTAAGAAAAAATATTTATTTCTTCCTATTCCGTATGAATCTTAAAAATCAAAAGATTTTATATATGCATATATATAAAATATATATGTGTGTTATAAATGTATATATACATTTATAACACACAACATATGCATATTTTTATTGAATTTGGAGGAAAATATACTTATTTTGATTTAAAAAAATAATACCTTTCAGGAGTTGAATACTTTATAATTAATGTTGTTATAAACCAATTGTGAAAAATTATATAATTCAAAAAATCAATCAATCAATCAATCAAATATCATTTTTTTCCCAGGTTTTCCTTTATTTAAGCATATTCGGGCTAGAAAATATGAATTAAGTTTATTAATTCTTCCTTTGTTTTATCCATTTAAAAACCAAAAGTTTTCTTTGATGTGGCGATTCGAAAAATGTTTTTCCTGTCTATTATAATATGGCCTTTTGATAAATTTCTCAAAAGTTATTGAACAAATATTTACTCTTATTCTTTTAGATAGTAATGTAAAATTATAATATCGTATTTTAATAAGTATTTGTACGCTTTGAGAATCGCAGTATAACAAAAATTATTACAAACATAAATTTTAAAATATTGACACTTCATAGAACCATCTACATAGGTAACAAACCATACGCGATGGATTATTGCGCATTCTTTTAGACTAAGTATTTTTATGCAAATAACTACAATGTTAAATCTTTAATAACTAATTCAAGTAAGGTAGAGAAAAAGTAACTCCATTGGTACATTTCTCAAGCAATGTCTTTTTGTATTTGCTTTTTAATTTTCCGTCCTTGCACAAATAAAATAATACGCCTTAAATTAAATATTTTGTTGTTAGTATAAAGTCAACACTTTTCGACTATATTTTATGGTTTTAAAAATGTATGCAATAATTCATTAAAAAGGTTTTTTTCATAAAAATGAGCAGCATTCAGCAAATTATTGAGCAATGCATTTTTGAAAGAAAATTTACTTGACGATTGACAAACTAGATACTTCTGCAATTATCTTATGACCTTATTTTCATTATCTTTACATCCTTTGAATAAGTTATATCAAAGGCCCACACTCTTTAATATGAAAATTAAAATAGAAATTTAGAAACCAAATTTCCTGTGCTTAAGTTTTATCAAGAATGCTTCATTAATCGTTGTTAAATGTCACAAAATGACATATAAATAACTTCCTCTTTTAAATCAGTGAAAAGTTCGAGTACCTTAAACGCAGGAAAACATACCCTTACATTCCTCTAAGCTCAGAATCGATATAAAAGTCAAAAGTTCTTTATTCAACATCCACTCCGGAACTGCAGAGGAATCAGACACTAGTATTCTTTTTTCTTTCTCCTGCTTCCATTCTTAAAAATTGAAGTTATCGCATGAAACGAGTTCGAACTTCCCTTTTTGTTTCCTTTCTTTCCGCTTTTTCACGACAAACTCTTAAAATAAAATGATGATCGGTCCCTTTATTGCATTTTCCTGTTTCTTCACTTTCTTCCTTTTTCTTTGCTGCCCCCTCTTTTTATTATGAGTTTAGTTCGACCCCTCCTTCCCCGAGGGGCCAAGGGACGATCTGATATGAGTCAATTGCGAACAATGACAGGTTATTGCGACCGAAAGCTATCACGATCCGCTTGATGATGTCATTTTGTTTTAAGAAAGAAAAGCGTCCTGCGAGGTTATTTGGTGCATCAAAAAGCGCTTAATCTTCCTTGGAGAGGAGAGACTAACTCATTCTGGAAAAAAAAAGTACCAGGTAACTGCAATGGAATTACTTATTCATCGGATTGCCGTATTTCGTTCAAAATCGGTCTCTTATGTAATACCATATCTCAAATGACAAATAGTGTTAGAACAGGTTTGTAAATGAATGTAAATTAAAGATGAACTGCTTCGGAAATGTATGATTTATTTAAGGAATGCAGTAGCATGCACATTATAAAATGAGACTAAACTGTGATTTTGATGCGCGATTTCTGCCTTCTACTATTACACTTTTAATATTTTTTCTGTATATATAAAAATACTTATTCTTTCTTCGACAGGAGGACAAACTCATTCTGGAAAATAAAATGGATCAAGTACTTGCAATGGAATTACTTTTCCATCCTTCTTAATTTTGTTTTTCAAAAGTGATATTTAATAATAAATCTCAAATTTCAGTTAAGAACAGGTTATTAATTGAATGTAAATGAAATATTAGGGAAATAAATAATTCATATAAGAAAAGTAGAGCATATACATTATAAAGTAAATATGCTATAAACCTAAAAGAAAGTTCATATTACAAATTTTAACATTACTGACTTTTACTATTGCTATTTTAATCTTTATTGTTTTTCTAACACCAAAATTCTTTTTAACACACCTTTAACTTTATTCTTTTTAACACACCTTTCTACCTTTTATAATACCAAAATATTTCCAAATAAGTTTTTAAAAAATTATATTGTGATAATGTTGTGCATAAAAATGCATTGAGATTTTGTTGATTTGCCAATTGACTTATGAAACAATACGTTTTTAATATATTTATCAGAAATCATTCGACAGAAATTAGAACTAATAAGTTGATTCACCATTGAGTTAGGGGTAAAAATATATTCACTGTATGGTAAGTGCCATTTAATTTTTAAGTATTTAAAACAATATGCTGAAATTTTCTTTTAGCACAAAGTCATGAAATTTCTTTGAAGTTTAATTAAATGCTTAACTAAACTAAATTTGGTAATTCATTTTGTATTTGGTGGATTTCTGCACTGCACATAAATAAAAAAAGTTGCAACCGAATAAGATTTTCCTAATAACCATCTTTTGTGTTGAGAAACCAATTAAAAGTCATAAGTCATATAATTTATATATATTCGATACTTCAAATACGATATCAACATGATGTGCAAAATTATGAACAATTATATTATTAAAGTTTCAACAATTTATATTGAAAATTAAATAAATTCAAAAACAAAGACTGATAATTAAATATAAGAATATTTTGAACATAAAAAACGCAATGCGAACTGACTTCCTTTTATAAAAAAATTCCAAGCGTTGAAGTTTATTTGCAAGCGCTGGACCTTTATATCGTTAAGGAAAGTCACGACGTGAACATTTAGAAGAAAGAGCACTTACAATTTTTGAAATTAATTACAAATTAAAGCATAAAAATAATGTTTTTTTTTAGTTATTACTGTTGATTATTTAAAAAATAAGCAACCATTCATTCTATTTATCATTTTAGAATATTGTTTTACGATGTTAGAAGAAATACTTCTTAAGTGTTAGTTATATATATTTAAGAGATATATAAAGAGCTGAATTTGCCATGTTTTCAAAAACTAAATTGCTTTTTTTCCCTTTCAATCACGAAATAATACAAGATATTTTTTTTCTTTTATTAAATTTGAGCTGACTACATCAAACACTGATTTTTGACTAAATAAAGAATGATTTTTTTTATTCAATGATCCTGACTCTGATAAAAATGTCTGTACTTTATAGTTTATTCTTTGGAAGGTGAAATTAATTTTTATATTTGAATAATTCATGTTTTAATCTATTAGATATTTATAAGTGTTTTTCCTCAGATTCTAATTTGTAGCAAAATTTTATTATGAAGCATTCATAAATAAACATCCAAAGCATAATCCTTGTCATAATTATAGTAAATTCTCAATTTGCTTTGTTGTTATTCAACGACAGATTAACAAACTACTCATTTAAAAAAAAATTATATTTATTGATTGGATAGAAATACATCTTTTTTCCTAGTTGAAGAACTGTGAAATATATTTTATATTGCATAGTTCTTCTGTAAAAGTGTGAGCATTTGATAGATATCTAAAATAGATTTTTTTTTCCATTATGCATGTTTTAGCCCTTTATAAATTTTTCTCAATTTTTAAAACTCCTTTTGCTTTCAACCGATATACTTTTTTTATTTCATAGATATTTTCAATCTATTTTAGACACAAATTAATAAATAAAAGCATTTTATAAAATTTATAAAATTAGTCATACTTGAAATATTTTCATATGCTGTATCTTTTTCTATGTATGTATTACTCTTTGATTGATACTGAACATATTCTCAAAAGGTCAAGATTATTCGCTTTAGTCTAAATTCGTCTTATTTTTATGGTATTAACAATAACTTCTGATTTTTTTCAAGTTATATATTTATATTATTTTAAATCTACAAAATATCTTAAAAGAAATTCAAAACTCTTTTTATTACGAATTGAATTTATTGCCTTGCAATTAATTCAATTTCGTATATTAGCTGATCAAATTTGATTTTCATTTATAGGGAAGGTAATATATCCATAGAAAGTTTGGAATCTTTACCATAAAACAGGTATGTTTTTTTGTTTTCTGATAACAGTAAAATTACATGAACATAAGATCAAATGAATGTTAACCAAATAATCAAATCTGCTCTATAAATTGATTTTAGAGTAAGCAATCATGTAAATACTATCTTTTTTATTATTAAGTAAATCTGCTTCAATGAAAATTGCTCGTTAGCATAGTGAAAGATGGAATTTTTAATGTTACATTTATAACATATAGCACCAGAAAAAAGGAAAAACACTAATATATCTACAAGTCGTTTCTTTTTCTAAAGAAACAGAATTGATATTAATTTACGAGTTATACAATTCTCTTTTCATCAAAAAACGTCTTAATGGATCTGTTCAAAGTGATAAATGAAAATGTTATCTAATTAATAATGGTAAAGATTTATTTTTTCACGCATTTCTATTGTTTTTTAACCAACTAAAATATGCCTGTTATAAATTGATCTTCTACGTCTGAAAAACTTAAAGATTAGGCATTAATATACGAAACTCATGTTAGAAGAAGAAATGATTACATCAAATTGATTCTTACTTTTGTTATTTGTGACTTTAGAAAAATGTTACGAGTTTAATTGTGAATCTAGGAAACTAAAGAGTAGAATCTTAGTTATAACTCATAGATTGTTTTTAATTGTTTAGAGAATGTATAACTGCTGCTATATGTTATTTATAACTAAAATTTTTATCATGAAAAATTTTTGGTAAATATGATTTAAAGGTTTAGTCCGAATTAAAATTATTTTACTATTGTCAGCTCAACTCAATGTTAAATAACTCGTTAAAATAACTGCATGCTAGTGTAATACGCTTAACATAGAAGTCACCTTTATTTAACAAATTTTATAAAATAGCGTCTTGAGGCAGAGATAGAGCTTTTAGAATTGTTTTATTCATGATATATATGAAAATTAACATGCAATATTTCACTATTATGGAATCAAAAAATGTTTAATTCAAAGATAATGAATTTGGAATGGCAAATAATGATTAATACTCATATAAATAACATGAAACAAAATAACAAGACCTTCTCAGAAGCAAACTAGTTTAATCAAATAAGTATTTTTCGAAGACGTGTTTTCAATTTTTCATGATTACGGAGAAAATCATGAGAGATAACAGTTATATATACCTTTCTTCTCATGAGTTTATAAATAATTTTACTTATCCACAGCATATTTCTTTTATAGTGTAAATCAATGACCTTGTGGTACCAGTCACAATTCGCAGCTGCTCAATATTTATATACTACAAAGTATTCATCAGAATCTAAAATACTGTAAAGCAAAATTAGAGTATAAAATAACTGTCAGAAGCAAGTTCACTTCTGTTATTTTTCTACCAGATGCTTAGGAAAAAAACATACAAGAAACCTTTCCAATTAAAAAAAGTTGTTAAATGCGCCCTATCTGTATCTCCACACGAATTGAATAAATTTTATTATTTATTACTCGATTTCACCTGCTCATATTTAGTCGCATTTATATAGCTGCTTTCATTTATTCAGCTGTTTCCATTTAGTCGCATTTATTCAGCCGCTTTCATTTAGTCACATTAAGCAAATGAATATTATGCGCAAGTATAAATACTTCATGCCAATTCCTCAGACTTCATATGGGCAAAATTATCCCCATTATAAGCATGTGGGATAAGATTTATATTGTTTTTAGACAGAAAGATAAATACTTTTGCAAATAATCATAAAATACTGTTATAATTAAAAAATTTCATTTTTTCCATGTTTTTACTTGTTACATAAATTCATAAATTATGCAAAAAAAAAATTCTTATTCGTATTTGCATAAATTAAAAATGTTTAGTTAACGAACGAGTTTAATTGAGTAAATACTTCTAATATTAACTCGATTGGAATATCCATATTCTTCAAAAATACTTTTCAGCAAAGACGTTTATAAATTGAATAACATCATATTCGTAAGACTTTAATATCAGTATATTTCAATAATTTGAAGAAAGTATAGTTAAATTTATTTAAATTTTAAATGAAAATGGGAAGGCAATTAAAATTAAGCTTTGAAAATCTCCTCTTTTTAAATTGCAAAATCTTTTATTATTTATTGGAACAAATCATTGCTTAATAATTTGTTTTGTTAAATTTAAATATATACCAGAAATTAATTCAAAATTATGTGCATAAATGTCTGATTTTCTATGTAATCTTTTATATGTAATCTAAAACAGATTATGTGATGATTTTTCATTCTTATAGTAGTTTCAATGTATATTTATTTATAGAGACAACATGTAACTTTTAAATTTTCATTTTAACGTCTTCGGCTTCATTTATTTGAACAAAACTGTTCAACAAAAACTGTATTACAGTTTTAACAGCCTTTTTAGGAAATTGAATTATACATTATATATATTAATACATTGTATTTACTTCAATCAGACGAGAAAAACTCATTCGAGTTCAACTAATATTTATTTAACGCAAAAAATGTTTTTATGTCTTATACAAATATTACATAGTTAATAACATTTTACACTACTGGCGTCGGTTTAGAATTTAAAATCAGACATTGATTAAAAATAAATTAGAAAGTACGTGGGTTTTTTTAAAAAAAAATCGTTAAAAATAATAATGGGGAAAATGAAGACAATTCTTTAAAAGTATTTGCTTAAAAATTGAAAAAAAAGCGTTCTTTTTTAATTTGATAAAGCTGTTTAATACATATATAATATTCAAAGATTTGTTTTCATTTTGCCCATAAGGATATTAAATGCCACAGAGAAGTCACGGGACGAAAAGTCACAGATTCCATTATCTATGTGTCTCGTGAGATTATATATGTAAGAGAATCTCACGCCTTATATTAATTATTTCCATGCGAATCAAATTATAAAGGAAATTAATTGCTGAGGGATTTAAAGATATACAGAATAATGAGCCGAATGACTGTTTTAAGTGCATACATAATTGATGTTGTAATAAGTTAATCAATTAATTCTTAATTTATTAAGATGTTGAAATCACATGAAACGCGTTTAGCAATGATATTGCTATTTGTACAAATGAGTTGTTCGCAAATCTTGATGGATTTTGAATTCAGTGCTGCATTTTGATTCAAAAGCGTAAATGACTCATTAATATGCTTCAATTAAAAAAACGTTTGAATATTAATTTTATTGAAAAGATTCATCTTTGGTACGAATAGGATTTTGTGAAGCTTCGAAAGAAATTTTTATTAGATACTTCAAGGCTAAGAAATATTAACAATCATGTATATCAATACTCTTCTGCTAGGAAAATAGTTTTGTAAATGATCATGATTAAAAATAATAGAAGTATATGGAAATTGCTTTATGAAACGAAATTTAATTAATCATATGCATTAACCCTCTCATTTCTAGGATCATTCGAATTCAGGTACCTCAGAATGCTGCAATGCCTGATTTCTCTTTCAAAAAGAGAAATCGGACATTCTTTCCGAAAGAAAATAACTATTCTGTAACTCCATCGGAAATTGCAATGTCAGTTCGTATTATTAAGGGCCCCCTCTTAGTTAATGGCTACTAAACAAGTGTATGCTAGTATATTCTTTGAGATTTATCAGAGAGATTCTCTGTTTCCTAAAACAGACTGAGCTAATGTTTTTAATGAAAGAAGCGCATGACAACGGTATTCAATCAATCACATTTAAGAAAGGGGGGGGGGTATTGTGAAAGGGGGGTAGGCGATTCGGGGTCCTTCACTTTCGTTGAATAGGCATTTGAGGCTCTTCAGTATTGATAGAGTTAATTATGCGTGTAAAAGCACGATAATATCAAATAAAAACTCTATTTAAATTTACCTTTCATTATAAGATATTACTATTATTATATATCAAAAAATATAATGTGAAGCCAAGAAAATTTAGTTTTTAAATGCATAGTAAATATATTATGTAATATTATCTATAAAATATTTTGAATGAAAAAAAAGCAGTAATATGAATAATAATTATTCAGTGGCTATTAATATTTGAAATTAGAAATAAAATGGAAACACTTTATTTGCTCCAAAAATGAAAAAAGAATTATTTCATTTTTCCACATCTTTATATATTTCTTTTTTCTAGCAGATACCGTAAGATTTTATTAAGAAACATAGAATATATTGTAAACAAAAGTATAACCAACAAAAAATAAGCATGGCTGAAACATTACTTTTAGTATACCATCTAATAAAAATAACAACTGAAATACTGTCTGATATATATAAAAAAATAAAGCATTTAGACATGATGACTATACATATATTGTTGGGAATATTAACTGAAGCTATATTTTTCAATGAAGTGGATACTGGGAAAAATAAAAGCCATATCGTAAGAAGACAAATACTTTAAAATTATATTTGCATACAAGATCCAGTCATATTTAATGAAATGTTTTCGAACAGTTAATTCAACAAAAGCATGCTCAGAAATAAAAATACCCACATCACTTTTACCAAATATAAAAACATAAACATCTTTTATGCAACAGCAATTCATAACTTTGAGAATTTCGAGGAACTCTAAATGATTGCGTACACTGTTGTTTTAAAGGATCAAGTAAAACTTTACAAGAAGGATTAAAGTACTACTGAATTATAATCTGCAGGATTAGGCCATATCTCTTAAAAACAGACGTTTGTACAGAACTGTATTTGACAATACAAGCAAAAGTCTTTTGTTTGTAATCGGGAACAAAGGGATTAAATTTTTATCTGGATACATTTCAGAATTCTATGAAAAATTTCCTTTTGTTTAGTTTTCGTTGCAATTCGTGATTCAAGTTTTTTTTTAAAGCAGACTTATGCAGATTTATCTGTAACCAGTTCCGCGTCATTTAGTTTGCTACCACTTATTATTTATTAATTTTTTTGAATAAAAAAGTAAATATTTACGAAGGACAAATATTTTCAGACGTATAGTATGTAAATCCTGTCGAATGTTTCTTAATAAAGTTTTGTCAAATATTAAGAATTGATGAAGGATTTATTTCGTGATGTTTTATGATATTCTTTAAATGAAATAGGAAATGATATGACAGAGTTTTAAACTTAGAATTACACTGTAAAAATTCGTTAAAATATTTTTGCGAAACTAGAATTTATTTTGGCATAAGAATTTTAAATATTAAATTGGAATAGATACAATGCTTATTTAATGCAACATATTTTAGAATTGCAGTTTGCTTTTCTAGCAATATGGATAGAATACTGTATTGATTACATATATTCAGATGTCGCATATTTGAAGAGATGAGATAATAAAACCTAAATTTATATTGGAAAAAAATACATTTATTACTTCATTCAAATAAGA
>JAPMOR010070990.1:212421-246082 GCA_026543865.1 Argiope aurantia
TATGATAAACAGGTGCAATACTAGGCACACATATTGCATACTACATTGATTGTACATTTCATAATATCAGGTCTTCGAAAAGACGGTTATAAACGATATTAAACATAGTTTTAATTTGTAATATTTCATTCATTATTCATATAAAAAAGACTTATTTTGGCCTAAAAATGAAAGAGGAGTTATGAATAAGTACAATATTTATTTAATGGAATTTACTGTACTATAGTAAACATCCACACTAGTTGTACATAGGTAATGAAGGTAATACATTACATTTATTCATTAGTACAAGAAAATATCAGTAAGAAATAGTATCTCATAAGTATAAGAAAATATCCTTTACAAATTTTTGGGAGATAATTATCAATGTTAAAATGATGAAAGAATTTTCTATTAAAGTTTTTAAAAAGTATCTGAACTTAAGTGTTAAATAATTTAGTAAATCGGTTGTAAAAAATTTCTATTATAATTAAGTATGGATGGAGGGATTTTCTGGAATGTTATGAAAGTGTAGTAAAAATTATAAAAAATTTGCATCTAAATTGTGCTTGATTTCTGTAGAAATTATAATGAAATATCGCAAAAATATTGTAAAATTATCTTGTTGTAATAACACTGTTTTTTCCAAATTATTTTAATTAAAATGTTACTTTCTAAAGCTATTTAATTCTGTATGAATATCATTCTACTTATGGGGAAATCAATCTTATTGTATAATAAATAATTCTTTATTTGTTATAAATTATTTTTGAGAAAATCGCTTATAGAAAAGATAATATATTAAGTAAAAAACTTAGAAATTTGATATTGAACCTTTGAAATATCTAAGATTGAATTCAGTGTTAAATAGGATACATTTATTTTCAATGCGTAGGTATACCTCGCTCCAAAAACCTACACAAAATGACACAGATCAAAAGTGACTTCCCAAGCTAAAAACATTTTAAGTATTTTCAAAAATGATTCAGATATATTTAATTGATGCATTCGATTTTATAGTAAAACATATTAGAAAATAAATAAAATTCTAATTTCTTTAATTAAAAATCTCCTGTCTTATAAATATACACATCATCTGACTTTACTTAGGAATATTATTAATTAAATATTTTTTCAGCAGATGATTAATTATTTACATTCCTTGAAAGTATTTATTATCTGCTTTTCGGACTTTTATTGGGTTGGAAATTTTTTCCGACTACATTTATCTGATTTTGACTAATTAATCGATGTTTTTGTAAGAAAGAGATTTCGTATGAGCAGATAATCAAAATTTTATATTTAACTCTTAAAGGTAATCATTGGAAAGACATATACAAGATTTTAAAGAGATCTTTAAAAAGTATTGACAGAGTTTCGCATTATGTCGAATAATGGTCTAGTAAGAGAAGAAATATCTGGCAAAGAATAACATCTCTGTGCAGTGACAAAATCCTTCTAAGAATGCCATCTAGAAAAAATATGTAATTTTATCAATTGGCACCCAAATTTGGAGTGACCAAAAATTATTCACAGAAGAATACTGGAATCTAAAGGAATAACTTTAGAAAACAATTTTAAAGAAACCATGCTTAAAGCATACAGCAAAAATGAACGTTTATATTGAGCAAAGTAAATGTTGTCTTATTGTGATAAACGGATGTCAACTATATTTAACGACGAGGAAAAATGGAACTTGGATGGATTAGATGGATATAAATTTTACTGTCATGATTTAAGAAGAGAACCAAGAATTTTTTTAGTAGACAAAAGATTGAGGATTAATAATGATTTGGAGTGACTTTACATATTTAATGAGCAATAATTTAACTCCCGAATTATCATCAACTATTAGAGGACCATTTGATTCTACTATAGGATTTGCTGGGAGGACCATATCTACTTCAAAAAGACAAGGTGTCTATTCATGTACCCGACTTCACAAATATATGATTCCATATGAATAATATCAATGTAACAGTCACTTACACCGGATTTAAACCCAATAGAGAACATGTGGGATCATCTAGTATGAAAAGTATATGAAAACGGTTCCCAATATTTTTCGACCAAGAACATTAAGACAATCAGAAGCAAGCAATCTGTGAATTATTTCCACAGGTAATACAAAATTTAGTAATTTTGATGAAATACCGTGTATTTAAAGGTAATTTAAAATGTATTTAAAGGTAAGTACGATTAAATCTAAAATTTGTAATTGTATTCCTGAACTTTAAATATAACCCATGAAACAAATATTGCCTATAATTATGGAATATCCTATTTTCTGTTTTTCTAAGAAAAATTAACAATTTTTGTTTTTGTAATAAATTAATCCTAGCTTGTATTTCATGTAGAGTTCATAATTATGACCTTGTGAAGAAATTTCATCCCATTCTAATTGTTAATGTTAATTGTATTTTATACTTTTGTCTTCATTTCTGGGATAAAGTGCATAATTGTGCAGGTTGTTCATAAACAAATATTCCAAATGAATAGGCAATTAAAAGAAAATAAAACAAAATATAACCTTGTTGTTCACCAGGATTAGTTAGTTAGTTATATTAACGTCCCATTTTTAAGCAACACTAGGGCTATTTTGGGATGGATCTCGTAATTTTGAACCGCGGTCAGATGACGAGGACGACACCTGAGCTGGTACCCCCCTCTCCACACCACGCCACACCACACCACACCACACCAGTGGGAGAATGTTTCGTCTAGACGGATTTAACATGCAACAGACCCCCTTACATGACGGTTCTTCGGTGGAATCGGGTCTCGAACCAGAAACCCTACGGCTCAAGAGCCGAGACCTTACCACCAGGCCACCATGGCCGTTGTTCACCAGGAATAAATAACAGTTAAAAATTTAAATTCAACATAGCTATAAGTGTTCTGTGCGAGTTCCTCCAGAAATACTGAGGAAATTGAAGCAGAGCAATAACTCATCCCAAATATTTTTTTCTGTATATCTGGTGTTGAATTTTCAAAGGTTGCAGATATTCAATATGCGGATATGCGATAGTTAACGCCACGAGAGGTTTTAGCTGAAACACTGCAAGTGTAACATTTCTCGTTGTTAGGAATATGTAATTACTTTACTGGGAAAATAATTTCATGGAAAGGAAGATAGTTTTACAGATGGATATTTTAATGGCTCCTTAATGGATATTAGATTAATGACTCCCCGGTTTGACGACAATAACTTATAACTGTGCTGAATTCAAACTTTTAGCTGTTAATTTTGATTTCTCTCCAGAAACACTAAGGAAATTGAGGCGGCACAATAACTCATTACAATTTCTTTTTCTGCATATATGGTATTGAGTTTTGAAAGATTGAAGACTTTCAATATGCGGGTAGGCGATAGTCGACGACATGATTTGACATTAGCTTAAAAGCTGCAAGTTTCACATCATAGGATTCATTTATCACTGAAACGAATCTGTAATATTACTTCTCTGTGAAAATAGTTTTATGCAAAGGCAGATAGTCTCATAGATATTTTAATGACTGATCAACGCTGTCAAATCAATGACTCCCAGCCTTGTTAACAATAACTTATAACTGTTAAATTTAAACTTTCGATTTGACATTTTGTACTTAAATCCAGAAACACTGAGGAAATTGAGTCGGCACAATAACTCATTCCAATATATATGTATTTTGAGTAGGTGGTGTCGAACTTTGAAATATTTCAGATATATAATACAATATTCGGATATGCAGTTGTTAACGCCAAGCGGTATTAATAAGCAAGGGATATATCATACGACGCATTTCTCGATCTTACGAATCTGAAGTATTACTTTATTGTGAAAATAGTTTTATGGAAAGTATGATAGATATTTTAAGGGCTTCTTTATGGGTGCTAGATCACTGATTGAATCCTTGTTTTTGAAGACGATAACTTAGAACTGTGGTGGATTTAAACTTTTGACTGTTATTTTTTATTTCCAATGAACAACATGGTTGTACTATATTTTCTTTTAATTATCCTACAGATTTGTGATATTTATTTATGGTCTCCTTGTTCAAAACAAAATGTAAGTCGGATCTTAATAGTTTTACATTGCACATGTTTTTACTCCGAAACAGATGCAAATATACATTTCTTCATATTATTATGATAAAAAAATACTAATTTTCAAAAATGAGTTGACTCTATAACTCACACTTTTATAAATAAGATACTGATGAAAAAGTCCCATATACTCATTCACACGCATAAGGAACCTCAAACCTGAATAAATGCAAACAATTTTTGTTTTTTCTGGCTTTTTAAATAAACTACTTTTAGAGTGAATATGGTTATTTCCAGTGAAAATATAAATTTTGAATCCCATACCTATGTTTGAAATAGCCAATAAAAGGAATGGCGAATATGCATACGAGATTCCAGAAGCAGTTACTGCATTAATGCAAAAGAACTCCTTGGAAACTATTAAGAAAATTGCTCCCAATTTCGCTCCAGGAAAAGAGAACATAAGAGAAAACGCTTCTGTTGATCAGAATGGAGACTTGTAAAGCTTCCTTTATGAGAGAATGTATATTCGTTGATTTTAAGAGCTAAAAGCCTGCTTTTGGCTGCAGGAATCAAAATGAATTATCTTAAGTAAACGATAAATTTCTATTGGATGGTAAAAGTTCCCTAATCATTCATTTTGGCAAGGAAAAAAATTGTATTATGCGAACTCCTTCGTTTCCTATTCTGACTTCAGCAAGTAGTTTTTTTTAAAGTAGTTGTTTGGGGGTAAAAACGGAATGTTTATGCCTGTGGGAGGGTTTTTATAAAATCTTTTTTTTACTAATGTGTTTTTGATACACTTTATTTATGTTATATGCAGTTTTCTGCGCATTACTATAAGAATTCGTTTATTAAGATATAGTAGTTATTTGCTTCAATTCTATTTCTTGTTTTTAAATGAAAAATTTCCTTTCGTTTTATGTTATGCATTTCTTTTGACTTATTTTGAAAACGAAAATTTTACCATTATCCTAAAATTTATTAAATTTACACAACGAAATCTTTTGCCTTCTAGAAATCTCTCGAAAACTAAATTTACTTTAACAATAACTGTAAGTAACTGAATGAAAAGTTTATAACATATCTTTGTAATAAAAGCAGAATTTATTCTATACTCTAAGAATTAAAATAGAGTTGTTAATCTATACTTATAATAAAGCTCAATGGGTGTGTGTGTTGGCGCTCTACAGGCCAGACCATTCAACCTACAGCTACCAGATTTGGCACGTGTATACCTTGGAGGCGGGAATGTGCACCTGGGGGTTATTTTTTAGAATTTTTAAATAGAATTTTATTTATTTAAATATTAAGTGAAATTTTGGCGTGTTTCTGCTATAACTTCCGAAAATATTACCGCACAAAAAAGATTTTTACATGAAGTTAAAGATCAAAAATTTATCTTTTAAATGATACTAATGTTTTAATCTTAAAATTAAATTTCTATTTTTAATGAATTTTTAAATAAATATTTTAACTATGTTTTTCAATAACTTTTTGCGTAAAAAATAAAAATTAAGATTAAGCACGTTTCGCATTCATGGGAAAAAATTTGCTTTTTTCAAAGTGTTGCCATCACATTGATTAAAGCCCCAATTAAAAATAAATTAAATCTTTTCGCAAATGAAATCTGCAAAAATACAATTTTCGGCACGTGTCTGTAGGAAATGAAACAAATATGAAATATTATTTTTTCTAAAAAATAAATCCATGAAAAATTATTTTATGATCTTTTACACTCTCTATACAAGGTGTTTATTTAGTCCCGGACCCATTTTGATGTTTAATGACTCATAAATTAATGTAGATATAAACAAACTTATGACATTTATTGATGGAATAACTCATATATTTTCCTTTTCAGGTTTGAATACTTTTACTTTTGTAAATATCGTCTGCGCGTGTTTTTAATTTCAGATAATTTCATTTTCCAGTCTAAATATTTGTACTTTTCCAAATATCGTCTGCTTATTAATTGCATTTTTCTCTCTTTTGTTTTTGGCAACTATTGAAATGTTATGTTTACTTTTGATGTGTTTGTTCTATGTAGTACTTTTGTATGTGATGTTTTATTCGAGCGGATATTAAGGAGAATGCATACACCAGAAGAGAAAGCACAGATTTTATGGTGGTTATAGAGTTAATTTCCAATCAACTAAATCATTGACTTTTAAGAGTTAATTTCCAATCACTTAAACTGACAGATTTATGAAAATTTGAATATCACTATTCAATAAAAAAAGGATAATTTTAGATTTTCCATCGATCGCTTCAAAGAAAATACGCCAATCAGCGCGCAGGTTTCTCAAGATTAATTGGCCTAAGATTATGAAAATGTTCAGTTTTTCTAAATTTTTAACATTTAAAACTTCATAAAAAGTCTTAGTTGATCGTGGAAAATAGAAACATTCATTCATTCATTTAAAATTTTGTGTGTCCAGAATATTTCTCAGAATAATATACCTTACTGCATTAAATTTAGACTTCATAATTTTTGAAATATATTTATAGGCCGGAACAAAATATTATTATTGATTTCATTTCAATCCTTTTGAAAGCAAAACTAAAAACTGAATTTTATGTTGAATCTCAGAAATTTTTGTTGAATTATTGTTTGAGATATTACATAAACTATGAAAAATATTTTTTAGTTAACATAAGACTTAAATACCGAGCGATTCTGTTTGCAATACTCATATTCAATAATAATAATAATTAATAAATAACAATAATGATGATAAATAATATAAAACGCTTGGTTTTATTAAAAAATATCTTAATATTGATTGCAATTTCATCATTTACATTTTAAATTAAAGTTGAAGTTTTACCGGAAATGACAACAAATTAGCAAAATATATATAGTAAATTGAACGAAACGATCTAAACAGTATAAGTTTGATATGGCTATCAAAATTTGAAGATTAAAAATGTTTTGTTTGAGAATCCTTTAAGAGACCAGTTACTTAAAATATATAATTGAAAATTGTAGCGAGCGGTAATACTGGCGAACCGGCTGGTCGCCAAAGGCGGCTAGTATTATATAAAGGACGACATAATTCTACGAAAAAATCTTCTTTTGATTAAAACGGCTTTTACATTTTTATGGCATCACGAATATATTTAACACAAAATTGTTTAAAATTCAAATATTTTATTAAAAATGCTTTTTTGTATCTTTCATATTTTTATATTGTATAATAATAGTCAACAAATTTGTTAGTGTTTTAAATTTCATCCTGTTGCAAACAATTTTTGATGAAAACGATAATAGTGAAATTGAAAATGAAATATATCTAGTGAGGTTATTTACCTTAATATAAGTCTAAATAATTGCTTATTAAAATATATTAAAATGAGAAGAACCATAAATTTAATCAGTTTAACTGTTAAAAGAAATAGAAATGAATTATTTTAACATAATTTTGCTGTAAGTGGAAAATGAATGGAAAAAAGAAAGAAAAAAAAGAGAAAATGACAGATCGGAAATTTAATTTTTTCAGGCTACTGAAGAATAAACAAAGTGACTGAGAAATCTTGGATAGTTTGCTAAATTGTTTAAAACGAAAATTATTAGATATAGAAATAAAATATTTTTAATTGCTTATGTTGTAACTGTTAAAGCAAATAAATCTTAATTCGAGACTCTTAATTGTACATAGCATGTCCAAGCAAAACTTAATTTCATGTTATGCATATGCAAGCACTTGAGGAGTTATAGAACAAAAAAACAACTATGATACCCTGTAGCAGTTGCATTACACTTATCTTCTCTTATGGATACTAGATGGCGATACCTGATTAAACCATCCGATATGTAATCCCATAATGCATTGCGATTGTAATGAGAAGGAGATATGACGCTGAACTGTGAAGCGCGCGCGTAAATGTCTTGTCTTTGTATTTGTAATTGTTTAGTGTGTGAATGTGATTATTAAAGAAATGTTTCCTACAACATTCGTCCTGTTGCTTCCTGCACAGATCATAATAATCCACATACCACCACAACCCTAATTTAAATCCTGCGCAAATTGATGGAAGACATCTAATGAATATTCCCGTAACTGATCTTGAAAGAAAATATCTAAGTTTTTATAACAATATGTTAAAACCACTAAATGAAAGTTTCTCATTAAATCATTATCAGGCTACACATAGCGCCATCTATTGGATTATGCTAAAGAGAAAGGCTGTGTAACACTTTATGAGACATGTTATTACTATGCAGCATCGAGAAATGCTATTTTTTTCCCATAGATATTTTAATATCATTTTATAACATGTTTAAGAATCATCTGATACATTGTATTTCAAAGTTAATTCATTCGATTACATAAATCGTGTAACAAGCACAAGCCTGCATAGTTAATTAACAAGCACGAAATAAAAAATCATTATTGTATTTAAACTATGATAAGAATTAGAATCTCATTGAAAATTATATATTTTCTACTTGGCCATTCAACAATTTCAAATTTAATTTATTTTCAATAAAAGTAAATTCTGACACAATTAATTTTTGAATTAATATTTTATATTATATTTTATATTAATATAAAGTATAATGATTACATTAATATTATGCTTTGTATTAATGCAAAATACAAAGATTACATTAATACTGTACTTTGTATTAAGGCAAAATACATGGATTGGATTAATTCTATACTTTGTATTAATGCAAAATACAATGATTGAATTAATACTACACTTTGAATTGTAATATTTGAAGTAATACTATATTTTGTATCTAATATAAAATTTTATTTTCACAAAGTAACAGAGATTTTGATGCATGTATTTAAAATTAAGAGATTTTAAATCATTTTATACTTATAAAAAATTTTTCAGCTTGCATTTTAAATCAGTCAGTATTGACTTGATAGCAACAGTCCAATGAAAAATCGACTGAACGCCAAGTTAAAGAACCAAGAAAGGACGCTATCGTTAATTGAATCTTCTTTTGCCCCATCTTAGAACTCTTAATCCTGTAAATCTCCGCGAATGAACTCCAGTACTCCATAAAAGTAATTACTATCCTGTTATGCGCCGTAGAAAGTTAAGGTTATCTTCTGGCTTGGATGGCGTAAATCTGCATAGAAAACCGGGAAGGAATCTGATACCACTGCTTCGGAAGCCTGCGTTTTTCCAGAGAAACTTTTGTTGCCCTTATCATGCGTAAGTAAATTAGACCAGGGCATTCTGTAATTAGATAAATGGTTGCGGTGGAATTAAAGTCGAGAAGATAAGTCGAATGATGCGGAATGCGAATAACTTTTCCGCTTGTTTACCAGCTTTATTACGAATGAATTATTTTGGATACAGAGTTAAGAATTCATGATATTTTTGTGATACAGATGTAATTGAAAATTTATCTTCAAAAAAATTCCTTTGCCGTTGACCATATTCTTATGAGGAAAGATTTTATCACTACAATACACTTACATTTATAAAAGAATTCATTACAAAATTCACCTTTCACGAATAACTTCTTGGGAATATCATACGGATGCGAATAACCTTTTCGCTTGTTTACCAGCTTTATTACGAATGAATTATTTTGAATATAGAGTTACGAATTCATGATATTTTTGTATGAGAAAGATGTAAATGAAAATTTTTCTTCAAAACATCCGTCACCGTTGACCATATTCTTATTAGGAAGGATCTTATCACTTCAATATACTTATAAGAAAATTCATTGAAGGATTCACATTTTATAAATAACTGCATATGAATATTATGCGGAATGCAGGTAACTTTTCCGCTTGTTTACCAGCTTTATTACGAAGGAATTATTTAAGATGCACAGTTACGAAATCATAATTATTTGGTGTAAGAGAGATATAAATGAAAACTTATCTTTGCCTTTGACCATATTCCTATGATGAAGGAACTTATCACTTCATTACGCTTGTAAGACAATTCATTACAGGATTCATCTTCCATGAATAACTAGCTATATATGGATATCAAAACTGATTATTATTACATTAACTCCGTCACTTATAATAATGGTAGGATTAATAATAGATAATAGCTTTTCGTATCTCTAGAAGGTATAAAGCGTATAGGAAATATTCAAATTATTGTAATCGTCAAAAAAATCCGACCTGGAGGTCTTAAGGAATCATCTTGTTTCGGACGTCCCCAAGTCCGAAATGCACATTTTTGAAATTTCATCTGCCTTTTGCTCCGTTCGAGTTAGAGGGATGATATTCGATTTTCAACAGTTTTGAACGAAATCCATTCAGAGGAAATCAGTATGTTCGATTGTTCACATAGAAGTGAGTGCAGTAATTACAAAACTTAAAGGTTTAAGAAATAAAATTTGCTGTACAGATTTAGTGCAATACAGTACGCTTATAAGATAATCCATTTACAGGATTCAACTTCCACGAATAACTGCATGTGAATATCAAAACCTGTAAGATTGCTTAGCATTACACCGATTGTGTCACTCGCAATAACGTTAACTTTTCGTGATATTTTTAGAATTCCCTTTACTTGTGGAAGATATAAATTTCTTTATCAGAAGGATTTGAAGAATCTTCGTGTTTCAGACCCCTCCGAGTCCGAAATACAAGTTTCTGCAATTATATATGCATGTTACTCCATTTGTCCATCCACCTATGAACATATCACTCAAACATTCTTTGAGTTGGAAGGATGATATTCAATTTATAGACTGTATATGAAATTTAGAGATTTCCACCAAATTTTGAACGAAATCCATTCTCAGGAATTCTGCAAACCCGGCTGTTACATACAAGTGAATTTGGAAACTACAAAACGTAAAGAGCTTAAGAAATAAAATGTGCTTTATAGATTCAATATCTTACGTATAGAACTGTATCACATTTTGAACGAATTTTTGTAAGGATTGACCATTAATTGGTTTGTTTCACCAGAATGTAAACGTGGTGATTCAAAAACGCAAGCAAGCGGAAATATATGAAATTTGCTGTGCGATTTTGCTACTACAATGTTAGTTCTGTGCCAATTTTTTCCTTTAAAGAGCAGAAAAAGTCACCATCTATACTCCTTTAGATTTATGATATTTAATGAATTGACTGCCTGGCAGGGATTAAATACTCCTTCCTTTAAATAAATCATCAAAATTGCCGCTTTCTTATAGACATTTTTTTTTGTAAATACTTTTCACATATGGTATGTCTGAAACTCATATATAGAAACATTCTCGGTATTTTTTTCAGACATTTATGTCAAAATATACTCATTGTAGAATGCAAATTGTTGACTTAAAAAGTTGATAATATTTGCTGTAGCATTATTATCTGTTGCTTATCATTGCTGTAGCATAGCTATTATACCATATTAATTTATTTTATTATTATTTCATATAAAATTTTTATTATTTTTATTTTTTCATATTGATAACTTTTAATAGAGAAGCAATATTGGTTAATACTTATAAATGCATCCACAAAACATTCTTTTATTAAATAAAATATCGAAAAGTTATGCAGTAAGAATTTTCTTTCGAATTGTTCAACAACAAATATTCAGCCGTCACCAATGAAGATCGATATTTATAGCTAAAATATGATCTCTGTTATATTTTATTATGAATAAAGACAGAGAAAATTAACTAAACTAAATAAAAACTATGATAAAAAGGAATTATGATAAATAATATTACAGAAACGAGCTCTAATCATGACAAATCCCTAATTATATATGCACATTTCGCTTAAAAACGGATTCAAATAATGTGGATTTTCAATTTTAATGAAGTACAATTAATGACTGAAAATTGGATCAAATTATTCATAAATAAAATATTCTTGAAATGTATTAATCATTTGTCATTCACACGAAATTCGACGAATAAATGAGCAAATATTACTTTGAGCTTTATTTTTGGTTCAATTTAAACAAAATCATAACCATCTTAAAGAATAGACACCCACAATGAAACATTTTCCTTTTCACAAAAAAGTGTGCAATTGCTAATTAATGCCACTCCTAGCCAACCACTTTATGTGACAGAAATGTGACATTTTGAGGAAAAGGGAGATATACGGCTTTTAATTCTACTAGCATCTTGCAAGATAGAAAGAAAGAGTAAAGTTGGAAAAAGTTATAACTCTAGAGAGAAATTAGTGTCAGTTAAACGCCGTATCAATTGTCCACTCTTAAGGGTAAAGGCACTTAATAACGACCGGGATTTCCGTAGCTTCCTTTGTAGCCGGTGGCAGCAGATGTTTTGAAATTGCGTTACGATGTGGAATCCTTTTCATGGAGAATTTCTTCTTTCCTGGAATGGTAGTGAAGCAGAATGGGTGTTGCCTTTCAGAAGCTGTCTGGGGAAGGAAATTGGTTATTTTTCGGTTAAAATACCAGAAGAATTAAGGTATTCTTTTAAGAATTGATAAATGAATTTCAAGTTATATATGGGCATAACTATATATTTTCGAACTCTTGGAATTTATTTAAAATACAGTAAGAATTAAAATGATATATAGTTTATAATATAATCAAGAAAGTTAATTCAAATATGCTAATAATTTGAAGCAGAAAGGGAAATTTTAAAATTGATTGATTCTAAATTGAATATGATTACATTTGAGAAATTTATAATCGCCTACATTTCATAGGAAACTAATAAAGAAATATCATTCAATAAATTTTTGTTTAAAAATTAATAAAATTGGATTTTAAAAATAATTTGCAAATGAGATGTGTGAATAACTGTTTTGCTACATAAAAAAATTGAACTAACTCATTTTTAGAATTATCATATCCTGCATATCTGTATAACTTCATTTTTAAAGATTTTGCTTTTGTATGCCGAATTAAATTATTTTAAAATATTTTTATTTGTTGATATAACTTATATCAAAATAAAACTTTTTCAATCTCTATATATTTACTCCTTTATGTACTAAATTATTTTTAATTTTTTTCAAAGCTTTGGTTTCATTAATTACATTACCATTTTTTTGTCTGTTTTTTTTTCTTTTTAAGATAAATGCGTCTACTTTACACGATTATTTTGTATTTGCTTTAATTATTGTCTTACTTTAAAATAGTTCTTTTTATTATTTGTATCGACATATTTTATGTAGTTTTAACTATTTACATTTGTTTTTAAAATCATGTTAATTTAAAAATCTATTCTGATTTTACCTTATGCTTGGCGCAATATAGTAGTTCATGTGCTAGTAAACCAAAGAAACAATCATGCACCAAATTTTTTGATACTTATTCGGCATTCTTAAATTTTCATTAATGAAAATATATCAAGATATTCATGAAGATATATTCATTTGAAAGTTAGACAATAGTTTACTTTTAGATCTCAGATGCGTTCATACAAAACAGAATTTAAATTATAAAACTTTTAGAGTGTTGCAAGACATATTAAACGAAATACTTTGTTTTCAAAAAATGCATGCGATCGCCAATTAAATGGACTACTCTTTCTGAACCCGCTGCTTTATACGACATTGTTGTAACTTCTTTAGAGAAATGGAGGAATATGGCCTCTAATTCTAGCAACATCTTACAAGCTTTAAAGAAAATAGCGCAAAGTTGGAAGAAGTTATAACTCTAGAGAGAAATTAGTGTCATTTAAACGCCGTATCAATTGTCCAACCTTAAGGATAAGGGACTTAATAACGACTAGGATATCCGTAACTTCTTTTGTTGCCGGTGGCAGCAGATGTTTTGAAATTACGTTACGATGTGGAATCCTTTTCGAGAGGAATTTCTTCTTTCTCGGAATAATAGAGATGTGGAACGGGTGTTGCCTTTCAAAGGCCATCTAGAAAAGTAATTGGTTGTTTTTCAGTTATAGTTTAATTCTACCAAAACTAACTTTTCTTTTGGGAACAGATTCTTCAGTTTTATGAACATATTTGTTCAGCTATAAATGAGAATCAGTATTCTGTGTTTATATTTTCTTAATTCGCATTTATAATTATTTTTAAAGTGTCAAGAACTAAATTGGTAGGAGAAATATATTAAAAAGTCTATAAATTAAAAGCCTTTACTAATTTTAAATAGAAAAAAAAATAGTTTTGGAACCGATTGATTACAGTCAATTATATGAAAACACCTGTAAAATCTTTGAATTAAATTTCTGAAATTTTACAGAAAGACAGAATTTAAATTGGGGCAACATCAGAAATATTTCTTTTAATTGAAAATAAAAAATACAGAAATTTAGATAAATTTAGTAATTTTTATAGATGAATAAATTTAATTTTTAATAATAAATTACCAATGCTTGTTTGTTACTCTTAGGTATCTGGATCTTACTTTCGAAAGCTTGATTGTAAGAAACTTTAAGATACTGGTACTGGAAACTTCTTGAAGAGGAATTGTTGATTCTAGATATAAAAATCATTGACTATATTCTTGTATCCTCTGTAACTAATTCTTTTGTTTTTTATTCACTACTTACTTTAAAGTGTTTTAATGTAAATAATTATAAAATTTTGTGAGAAATTCACGGGGCAGGTGAGAGTTCAAAACGGATGATAAACATAATTCAAATTTTCAATAGTTTAACAATCTTTTAAAATAATCTTTACATTCTTTTTTTGCAATGTTATCTCATTCTGTGATTATTTCAATGGTTGGACTTCCAGTTAAGAGCAGTTAGAGTTTGAAGATCTAAAACCTTAGTTGTTACATGCTCCTATTAAATTTTTGAAAAGCTACATTGTCAGCTTCATTGTTTTGTGTGATTTATTTTGGCTCTACTGACACTCGTACGCTTTAATACTGGATATTTCTTATGGTTAGTAATAAATTACTCTTAAAACGATAAGAAAATTCATAGTACGTATAATAAAGTGTATGTAAGCTTAATCATCCATATTTATAGATTAAACATTTTTATTTAATGCTTTCCATTTGTCTTACATATACCTTTCTCAATGTTGTATCCTTTATTATAAAGCAATTTGTGCACGCATGCTGAATCAAATCGGTTTGATTTGTTAATATAAGTCATTCTAAATGAAACTTTTACAGATCTCAATAAGTATCCCCTACGTATTGTTACACACCTGCAATTCTGTTTCCCAACATAGTTGGCTCCATCATCGGAAAGAAAGTTTTACAGTCATCTATATTGGATGGAGTCCCAGTGTCGCGTCGGACGTCCCAGAGCTTGGTGACAAACTTGGTGACCATTTGGCGACTTTGGCGCCAAAATAGATTATACCCGAAACATCGAGAATTTTCCCAATCCGTCCAGTAGGAACCTCGAACGTTCCTGATTGGTTGAGAGGCTTCTAGCCCCTCCTCCTGAGAACTATAAAAGGGTCCGCAGCTGCCAGAATGAGAGTGGGCGGGGAAGTAGTCGTAGTTAGAAGCCAGAGTCGAAGAAGAGTAGTCGCAGTCGGATCGACAGAGAAGTAGTCGGAAGCGACGGTGAAGAACTGGTCTTCCAGGGATTAGCAGAGCAGCGACGGAGTCAAGCTAGTGCTGAACTAAGCTGTGCGCTACTGTTTGCAGTAGAGTTTTGTTGTGTGCTGCTGTTTGTACGTCTCGCGGCTGAGATAATTGTCTTCTCTGTGCTGTATATAGTTGTCGTCTTTGTGCTGTCCTGTGTGTCTTCATATAAATAAACGTCGTTGTTTCTTTTTCTACTGCCGCCTGCTGATTGAGCGTTCTCCACACCACATAACTTCCACTATCGAAACGAACTCCGGTAAAATTCGTAACAGTATCATAAGCTGTGATCATTATTCGTCAGTGTGTATGATTTATATAGAAATATTTATTAGAAGAAATGAAAAAACAAACAAATATGAAGGTGTAAATAAGATTTTAATTATCTTCACTTGATAATAAAATATTTTACTTTGATATACATTATATCCATTATATATATATCCATCCATATATATTATATCCATTCATACAAAAGCAATGCTTAAATTAAATTACCTTTAGTGAACAAGCCACAAAACTTGAACTCCATATTCTTTCTTCTATAAACATATGGGACTAGCAATTAAAACGAATCTATTGCTCATTACACTACTTAAAGCGTTAGCGATTGTAACTTCTTTAGAGAAAAAGGAGCAATATAGTCAGCATTCGTCCAACATCTTAATAGATAGAAACTGGTAACAGTAAAATTAGAAGAAATTATAACTCGAGAGAGAAATTAGGGTCAGTTAAAAGCCGTATCAACTGTCCACCCTCAAAGTAAAGAACTATAACAGCGTAATTTCAGTTTGTAGTTGGTGGCAGCAGATATTTTTAAATGAAATAATTTCTTTTCCTGAAATGGTAGAGAAATGAAACGGGCTTTGCTTTTCGAAAGATATCTTGAAAAGAAAATTGATTATTTTGGATTAAAGCTCTGAGAAAAATTTTCTTATATTAGTTAGATAGATGATTACGTGTAAAAAAATAGATAAATATTTAAATTCCAAGAATATGCTTTAACAAATAAATATTATTCCGTTGAATGAGTGTTTGGGTTTTCTCTTTATTAACAGATTTAATATTGATATTTAAGAAAATGCTTATAATAACTAATCCGTGTATGATAAAAACTGTATACTGCAGTAATAAAGACTCTTTACAGTTAAATTTTCTCTTTGAAACAGCCATTAAAAGAAAATTATTAGATAAAATTTTATCAAAATTTGTGATAATTTATAGAGGAGAGCAGATGATTTTATTTTCAGAAAAAAAAATCGCCACCTTAGAGTAATAGTATTGTATCCATTATTGTTAATGAATATAGACCATAGTCATATCACTGACTCTCCGACGCGCCCGAAAGCACGCGGATAAAGAAAACTGAATGACCAAGCCGCCTCAACAGCAACATCGGCGGGAACTGTGGTTGAGTCCTAAGAGCCATCACTGGCCGAAGGAAGCAAGTCCCATCATCGCTGGGAGAAGCCAGATCTCCCACCTATTTGTGTACCCTCCAGGGTGACGAGATCCAACCACTATACCGGAAAAATCTCATCCTCTTTTTGGGGTGGCCCCTCGTGAGCTTAATATTGACCATAGAACATTATGTGTCGGATGAGGCTCTTCACATAAATAGGAATGCTAACATACATCGATTAAGTACTGGTGCTTTTAGAAAAATGCAGTGAAACTGAATGGACAATATAAAAGATTCGTTTGGCGCAAATGTCTGTGCTGATGGATTTTGGCATTCCCATTTAAGAAAAAAATGGATCTTATTCATCTACAAGGTGCTTCTCGTAGTCACTGTTCATCTATACTAATGCATACAGCGTCATTATCTGCAAGTGGTAAATTTAGGAATGAACCTTATCCATCTAAAACATGTTTCTCATAGTCAATGTTCGCCTACAATGATACATAGAGCTTAACTACCCACAAGTGGTGAATTTGTGAATGGACCTTATCTATCTACAAGATGTTTCTCATAGTCAGTGTTCATCTACAATAATGTATATAGCGTCATTCCCCGGAAGTGGTGAATTTCTTAACTTTTTTTCGCTTTTTTTTTCTAGAAATAAAATCATCTCGTTTTCTTGTAAATTAATGCTTAGTTTGATAAAATTTTGTCCAACAGTTTTCCTTCCTTTCACAGCAATTTCAATGTGAAATATTAATTATAAAGACACTGCATTTCAAAATATTCTAGTTCATACCAATTACAAATATATTGTGCATTTACAATCAAACGCTACGTATCTTCAATTCATATGACTTCTTCTGGAAAAAATCATTCAAATCCTTCCCCTTTTATATAAGATTTTACATATATCATTGCAGAGAACAATAGAAAACTTCAATAAACAAAGATAAATAAAAGTTTATACTGACAAAGCGCCAAAAACTTTTCAGTTTGGATCACATTTTTTTTCTCAAGGCGAAATATCCACGTAGTACGATGTTACATTTTTTTTCTTCTTCAGTCTACTTTTGCTATCCCTGCTATGAAGGGTATAGTTTTACACCCGAAAGAATGAAACATTTCTATTTCTAGAAGACAATCCTCTCGCACGAATAGAATTGCATACCAAACAGCTTTTTCCGAATCCTGCAGCCTTCCTTATCTTCCAAATCGTAAAGAAATTTATGTCAAACGTCGGCTTATAAAGGCCATAAAGTTCACGTCGACTACTTTGAAGGGTGTTTTACTTTCTGATCGATTCGAAAAGGGTAAGATTTTTTTTTCTTTTAGATTCAATTCTTTCGGTTAGGTATCGAATTGACCTCTCGACCTTCTTTTGTCTGTTTCCTTTGGAGAAAAATACGTCCTGTTTTTTTTACGTTTTAACTGATAAAGGAATTTTTTTTTATTTGACATTTAGTTTTTTTGCAAACACACTATGACAAGCAACAGTAATAGATGTTTTCTGAAAGAAACTTGATTTTCACTTGCATTGTATTATTATTGTTATAATTAATTGGCTTAAGCAGCTGATCAAATCCAGAAGCATACAGACACATAAATTACCATTTTTATTTCTTTCATGATTTTGCAAATAATGATGTGAATTTAAATATCACACAACATGTCAAACAGAATCTTTTAAAATACGAAGTGCTACCAATTCTTGGATATTGTGTTGTTGATAAATATGAAATTTTTAATATTTTTTCTGTATATTGAATATATTCTTGCAAATGGTTTGAAATAAGTGCCAAACTTAAAGTTATGAAATTTTACCTAGCTATCTAATAATCAGTAATTATATTCCTTTGATTAGGTATCGAATTGACCTCATGATCTTCTTTTGGAGAAAAATACTTTTTGTTTTTACGTTTTAGAAGGTTTGCGTTATCAAAAATATTTTTTGATTTTACGTTTTAGAACGTTTACGTTTTAGAAATGTCAAAGAAGTTTTTTCTTTGACATTTTATTTTCTGTAAGAACACAATAAAAAGTAATAATTTTTCGAAAGTTGTTTTAATTAAGTGTTTTTATTATAATGTATTATTTAGTTTTATTATTATAATAACACTACTTAATAATTCACTTTACTGTTATTATTATATATTTACAATAGTGTAATTATTATAATTAATTGGTTTAAGCAGCTGATCAGATGCTGAAGTGTAGAGAGAGCCACAAATTACTATCTATATATCTTCCAAGATTCATAATTAAATGATGAAATCAATCCAAATATCAAATAATATGAAATCCTATCAATTCTTAGGTATTGTGTTCTTGATACATATTAAATTTTTAATAATATTTTAAACTTTTAATATAGTATATTTTAATAATATATATTAGATTTTTAATAATATATTTTTAAAATATAATTTTTAAAAATCTTAAATCTTAAATTAAAATTATATATTATGAATTTAATATTTAAAATAAATATTAATTTTTTAATAATATAGTGTGTATTGAATTTTTTTTCTATAAATATCTAGAGACAGATACCAAACTTAAAGTTATGGAATTTTATCTAGCTATCTAATAACCAGCAATTAAATTTAACTTTTTCATGGATGCAAAGATTTTTTCTTCATAAATTTGAAATTAATGGTTATATAAATCCCCCCCCCCAAAATAAAGAGAAATTTTGCTGCTATCTGTTGTTTTTATTAAATATAAAAATGCACCTTCTTCCCAATAAATCATAAAACGATTAATACCTAACTAAAAATAAATCTTAAATTGAAAAAAAAATCTTCTGTCATTTAACTAAACCATCATTTTTAAAATGACCTAGAAAACTTATTTCATATTAAATGCAAGTTTGATAGATTACGTTATAAATAGAGAGATAGCAAATCTCAGACTGCGTTTTATATAGAGAGATAGTAAGTCTGATAGATTATGTACATGAAGACTATTTTTTTATCATGCTTATTGACTACGTTAAGAAAAGAAAATATGACTTGTTGGGACCATACATATCCATAATCTCGTTATACCCATAACAAAAGTAGATTCATTTAAAATCCCCAATATTGAACTTTAATTTAACATGAAAAGAAGGCAAAATACAAAAAGATAAACGAAAACTTTAATCTGTAGATCAAATTTCAATTGGTACTTACTTAAATAATTTCATCATTTATTGATGAAAACAATGGATTAAATAAAATAACCTAACAAATAAACTGTTCTGAAATGAGAAATTTGTACTAATTCACATATTACAATTTCCTTCAATATTTAAATACATTCATTGTAACATTATTTCTAGTCATTAATTTAAAGATTTTGCATTCATATTCCCTTTGATGAATTAGAAGATTATTTAGGCAGATATCCGCTTTGATGATAGTGTAAATAAATGAATCCTCATTTAATATCCTTTCATTGAGGTATATTAATGTCACTTGTAAGAATTAGCAAATATTGAAAGAGTGTGTTTCTGTTTATTTGCATTTCATTCAGAATGGATAATTTTAGCTGAATGTAATTATATTATATTGATTATCTCCAAAATAATTAAATTGAATAGAGTGATAATTCCCTGATATGTTAACAAAGTTTTGAAATTTATTACAGCATATTATTGTTCTTCTTTTAATTCACGATTACCTCAGAAATAAACATTAAAATTTTAATCAGATTAATATTATATGATAATAGGCTGAACTTTAAAATATTTCGCATATCTATAAAATAATCAAAAGCTTGTTTTTTTGGCCAAACGATGAGGGCTTTTTTTTGTTTTTTTTTATGTATTTGGCTTTTATATAAACACATGGTTCCTAGAGAGGATTTATGTATTAATTAAAGAGAAAAATAGATAAATAAAATTAAGAATATGTAAAAGCAATTATTTTTTAATTATTGATATTTAATAATAGCACATAAAAACTAAGAATATATAAGGTTATCGCATTCCTCTGTAAAACTACATAGGAAGAAAAGCTTTAAATTGATAACATAAATATATTTGAACAATCATACGTCTAAATGGCATAGTTTTCAAGAAAAATTAAATTATAATGAATATTGTAGCACAAGATTCCTGAAAGATCCTATATAATTTGGGGAATTATGTAAAATAAAATATCTTTAATTACCTACTCTAGAATTGCTAAAAATAATACATGTGAAAGTGAAATATTTTGATTGCGCCGAGTGTGTTGAAATGATTCACAATTTCCACTGTGGTTTCGTTTGAGGAATTATAGAATGAATAGAACATGTGATAGATTGCAAATTACAGAAATGTATTTAATAAACATAATTATCCTATAGTCTTACATGGAAAAAAAATTAAGGAACTTCGTTTTAATATGGTAGCTACGAAGTTAACTTTTCTTATTAAATCAATCCATACATAGCGCCATTTATCAGATGCAGAGAAACAGCACTGTTGTGTAGTAAAACTTTATGAGCCCTGTTTGTAATATGTAGCATTGAAAAATATCATTATTTTTAATTATTCATTAGATAATTTTGAAATGGGGCAAAGAATGCATAATATGTATAATGTTTCATAGAAAGATACCTAAAACATTATACATACTATGCAATATTCTGTATAAAAAAGTACATGTTATTGAACATCTCAAAATAGAAGAATGGTTGAGGAACAAAAATTAAAAAAAAATAAATGTTACAAAATATAAAAATTGTACTCTGCAGGCAAAAGTAAGAAGAGAACAGTTTAAGAAAAGATAAATAGTATGTGCGTGTCTCTCACACAAAGGCACTAATGTCGTTCGGATAGCTTTAAAGTTGTGCGATATCTCAATCTCTGAAGTACAGTTTTTGGTCACCATGATCATCATATTTGACTTGTGATCATATTTTTTTCCTTTATAGTATTTCTATAAGATATAATACATCGAATCTCAATTACTTCAAAAAGCGAATTATAACTGATCTTTAACTTTTGTAGACGCTACAATGTTTTAACATGTGGATTAGCACGGCATCAGAACATGTTTCCAATTCGGGGTGTTATTTTCGTGCAGCTGTTTATGTAAATATTCTGTTCTGTTTAAATTTCACTATTCCATTTTCAGTTATTTTCTACGTACCAAATGCGATGACTGACACACACACACATACACACACGCGTGCGTTTTACCTAATCTTCCAAACGAAAGAGTTTGAAAGAAGATCCCAAGTGGATTATAAATCACTATAGAAACCTTCTTGTATCTCTTAACAATTAAAAGTTGTGGTGGATAAAGTGCTTATACTATTAGTTCAGGAAAAAATTTAATTTAAAAAGCTTTTGAGAAATCTACATGTAAAATAGGCACATATTTCATACTTTGAAAGAGTAGGAAATATCATATGACATTTTCATCAGGATAATTGGATTTAGAAAGCTGATGGATGGAGAAGTGCTTGATAGATTTGACATATTGTAGTGAAAATGCATTTGCGATGTCACTAGTAAAGGTTTTTGTGGTAATTCGATTTTACATTTCGCCAAGATTTCAATTCTTGTTGCTTGTCTGTATATCTAGGTATTATAAAAGAAATAGTGTCATCCTCAAATATATTTTCCTGCTCTTACAAAGTATGTGCTTATTTTACTTATAAGTCTTTCAAAACTATTTTAAATTAGAATTTACCAGATTAGTTGTATAATCACTTTATCCGATATAAATTTCAAATGGTAAGAGGTAGAAAATGCTGCTATAGTGGTTTATGATCCACATGGATTATTCTATAAAACTGAATTCTTTAGCAGAATTGGTCAAATTCTCCCTTTATAAATATATTAAGATGCTACAAAACCTATTAACGTATTTAAAAATTCGAAAAAATAATTTAGAAGTAATAAATAATGATACAGCTCATATCAATCATGACTATACAAAGTAAATAATTTGGTAATGCAGCTGACCAATTTATCAGTCGTCACACGAGTCTAGCAAAAGTCTACAGAGACATCTGAAGAGCTGTGATGTATTCACAACGAATCGATAGGATCATGGTGGCTTTAAACTATTCAGCTGAATCTAGTAAATTCCCGTGTATCCACAGTGAGAAGGAAATCTTTAGTTTAGTTAGTTCAGTTATATTAATGTCCCATTTTAATGCACCACTAGGGCTGTTTTGGGACGGACCTCGTAATTTTGAACCTCGGTCAAATGACGAGAACGATACCTGAGCTGGCATCCCACTCTTCACACCACACCAGCGGGATGCCGTTTGGCCACGACTGATTTAACGTGCACCAGACTTTACACGCCGGTTCTTCGGTGGAATCGTGTCTCGAACCTGAAAATCGTCCTGTTCCGAAGACCTTACCACAAGGAAATCTTTACAAGTTCAAGAGAATAATTAGGATCAAATGAAGGGTAGTTACCTGCGAACAACTTTTCAATTACACAAGAAAATTATCTTTCTGTCTCTTTGCCTCAGTCTGAAATGATGACTGCAAAATAATACCTCATGTCAGGGTAATAAATAAAGGAAGGGTTCGAAGATCCATCAGAAATAAAAACAATTTGAGATAGGAATTTTTGCAAATTAACCTTATTTTTTACCCAAAATAAAATAATATTTAGATAATGTTGGCATTATAAGGAAACATCGTCTTTTACAATGATATAAGTAATGAGCATGGATTAACACGACTAATGCATGATTCACCTGTAATTCATATGTGTAATATAATAATTAATACGCATTATCTAATTATATGATTTTTCTTAAATATAATTCAGATATAGCAAGGAAGATGCCATCTAATTAGATTAATAATCCTAATCACAGGTGCAATCGATGGCCGCAATTTCATATTTAACATTTAATCACAGTACAATGAAAATTTATTTACATCTCAACTTCAAATATATATTTTTGTAGATCTACTAACTTAAATACAAATAATTATTAACTTAAACACAATGAAAAGGCGTAATTTATGTAGCTTATATTGAACTACACAAAATTAATCAGCATCCCCTAATGATCATCCGATATTTCCTCACTATCCAATTAAACAAGAATATGGCTTTTTAAAACACGGAAAATGCGTCTTTCCTGTCGGAAATGACATAAAAAGACTCACCCATAAATATTCAGATCATTTCATTCAGGGAAAAAATAAGTTCTTCACATCTGTTCAAAGGACGGAAGGAGCTACTGCTAATGAAGACAAGTGTTATTCCTAATGGCACTTGCATCCTTAAGCCTGTTTCTTTGTCCACTGAGACTGCCATTCTGTTGTCAGCGATTTTTGCATCCGTGTTGGGAAGGTGGAAGTAGTCTGATAAGGAAGTGGAGGTCATCCATTTATTATGAGAGTATTCAATTAAAAGGGAACGAATTATCAGTAATAGTTTATCAAAGGAAATCTGTAGGACGTAACGGTTGATTTCGCAGTGTTGTTAAGAATTGGTTATTTTTACACACACACTGTACACATGTTCACACGATTTAATGCTTTTTTAAACACTAGGGTCCCATATCATGAAAGTTCTGGTGTTTAACATTTATATATTTCTTCACCAGTTTATTAACGGTTATCTTAACAAATGTGAACTTCCTTTTGAAAAAGATTGAAATATCATAAGAAAAAAATGAGAAACAAATTAAAATTTGAAAATAAAAAAAAATTTGCTTATTCGGTTACACAAAGCAATGTGTTGTAATATAAAACCAAATATATTTAAAATATATGCTCTTAATAATAAATAAGGCAATATAATTTAATTATTTAGGATTTTGATATTTCTTAGACGAAAATTTAATAATAATCAGATGTGGGAAAAATAAAAGTGATAAAGAAGTTATCCCGTAAGTAGCAAAACGTTAAATTCTCTCAGAGTATGTATATTTGGTGATTTTCTGTTTTAACGGTGACCAAAAACTGCAAAGAAAAATGTATCCAAATTATTAAAATATACACGTGCATAAAAATATATGATAAATATGTGTATAAATACAGATTAAATCAGGTGATAATCACAAGCTACATAATTGAAATCAACAAACTGACAAAATTTTTTCATGGTACTTTTTGGTCACTGTTACAACCGACTAGCACCATATATTTTGAAAGACGTAGTTACAAAAACTTCAAGAGTGGTCTCGCCAAACCTTTCTCGCATATTCTCTAATAAAGCTGATATTTTAACTAATGCCTTTCATGCCATTCTCGTACAAAAGTTGCCAAATATTAGACTTTGACATGAATTGAGCATTTTTACTGAATTTATCTTATCCTTAATTAGCTATTTGACGATTAATTCCTGTCGTGCGTTAATAGTACTCAAAAATAGAATTTGTGTTTTAAACGCTTCTTTCTCAACCGATTGAAGCAAAACTTTGGCCCAAAACTGCACTTGTAGTCATAAAATCCAATACGAAATTTAATATATTTAAGTCTTTGAATCATCGTGTTTACATGTTTCTGAAAGTACAGACCTGACGGACGATCAACTGTTGTTGTATTTATCTTAAAATTTGACGAGTTCCTGCGGTATAGTTGTTAAATCTATGTACCGAAACTTATCTATTTAGTTCTCTACGTTTCATAGATATCGTGTTAGCTTATAATCGAACAGCCGGGCAGATAGACTGTAAATTTTACTGTAAAGACTGTATACCAACAAGATAGACAGACTGGCATTTTCCAAATGTGTTTTTTGAATCCAGGAAAGTCTAAAATGTAAAGATTCGCCAAATTCTCAAGTTCAAATTTTTTGACGACTACTATACTTTCTCTGTACTATGTATAGGAGAAAGTAATAATAACATTTTTCATATAATTTAGATTCATACTAGGATGCAAATTTTATTAATGCAAACATTCAAATTACAGCTTGCATCTATAATCATCTCCTTTGCTATATTTTAATACTTTATTTTAAATGTATTATAAAAGATTACAAAATATTTTCCATTAATAGAATATTTCAATTTATGCATTTCATATAGAGAAAGGTAAAACAACTTGAATGATATACTCTTTGATTATTATCTAATCTTCATCTTATGTATATAGACAGAAAAAAGAATACGGCTTCTTAAAATAGAGGACAATGAGTCTCTCCTGTCGGAACAGAGAATGAAAAAAAAAAAAAAAAAAAAAAGCCCCATAAATACTGAGATCACATTATTCTGGAAAAAAGGCCTTCAGCATCTTTCCCGAGGACGGTAGCAGCTGCTGCTAATGAAGACAAGTGTTATTCCTAATGACACTTGCATCCTTCAGCCTGTTTCTTCATCCACTGAGACTCTGTCGTTCTGTTGTTATCACTTCTTGCATTCATGTAAGGTGGAGCTCTCTGACCAAAATGGGGAGATGGCCCATTTATTATAGGAGGATGTTCAATTATAAGGAAGCTAATTATTGGTAATTATTTATCTGCAGAATCTGCAAGGGAGGGGTAATAGTTATCTTGGTTAGATCGATAAATGTAAAGATTCAGGAAAAACTGAGATGAATTAAGATTTCAAGGGAATATTTGCAGTGTTATTGGCCTATTTCTGCAAAGAACTAGTAGTATTGAATTATAATAGATCTGTCCCTCAATCACTTTTTATTTCGAGTTTCTGTAAAAGAATAATCGTGCATAAGTAATATACATGGGGATAAAAGTTACCTTAGAAAGTTGGTTAGATCAATAAACGTAATGATTCATGAAGATTTCGAAGGAAGATTTGCAGTATTATTCTCCTATTTCTGCTAAGAGCTGGCAGTATTGAATTATAATGGATCTATCCATCAATCACTTCTTATTTAGAGTTTCTGTAAAAAAGCATTCGTGTGGAGATGATAGTTATTTAGAACATTTTGTTAGATAAAAAGAAACAACTAAGGATTCAGAATGAAATGAACGGAATGATCAAGATTTCGAAGTAAGATTTGCAAAGTTATTTGCCCATTTCTGCGAAGAGCTAGCAGTATTGAATTATAATGGATCTATCTATCAATCAATTTTTATTTAGAGTTTATGAAAAAGAGTAATCGTCCACAAGTAATTTGCTTGGAGATAATAATTATCTCAGAAAGTTGGGTTAGATCAATAAATATAAGGATTCAGGGAGAGAAATTATCAAGATTTCAAAGGAACATTTGCAGTGTATTTGCCTATTTCTGCAAAGAGCTGGTAGTATTGAGTTATAATGGATCTATCTATCAATCACTTTTTATTTAGAGTTTCTGTAGCAAAGTAATCGTGCATTAGTAATCTTCATGGGGATAATAGCTATCTTTGAAGGTTTGGTTAAATAAGTAAATGTAAAGATTCAGGAAGAACTGAGAAATTATCAAAATTGCGATGAAAGATTTAAAGCGTTATTTGCCTATTTCTGTAAAGATTTGGTAGTATTGAATTATAATGAATCTGTCAACTAATCAGTTTTATTTAGAGTTTCTGTAAAGGAGTAAATTTGATATTTTTATAGAGTCAATGAATAAAACAATGTATCCCTTTTCATGCGAAAAAGTGTATCATTTATATTAATTTCCAAATTCATCATATTAAAAGGGATGTATTTTTTAAACTTATAACAATGATGATATACTGTTTTTAAGCTATTTCAGGCTTGAATTAATTTACAGTATATGGAGCTTTTACTTTCCATGTAATAAATTTGACAAATTTTAAAAAAATAATTGACAGAGTACAAAATTGCTTTTAATATGAATCTACTTTTTGAGGCTGTCTGTTTTTATTTTTATATCTTTAATATATCTATCAAATTTTTGCTTAAATGAATACCTATTAAATATTTAAAACAGATTTTTATCCTTTTAAGAAGATTTGCAAGAAATTTTAATAATTAACGTATTAAGATATGGCCGAAAACTCTATATAATTACCAAATATTTCATAGAATAAGATATTCACCTCAATTTGATAACTTGTAGTAAATTCTGTTCCGATTCAAACAAATAAGAAATATTACTGCCGCAATCTAATATTTCCATAAGTGATACACTCTATTTATATGTAACAATATAGATACATATAATTATATGCATATACGGTAGAAGATAATTATATTTCGTCACGTTAATTTCATTTGAATCATTTTATTATGTGCTAGTCTCAACTACATAATAACTATATCAAAAGGATGTGATGAATACGTTATTGAAATACTCGAATATAATTTGATTCTATGTTTCGAATTCATTGAAAGTAACTTATCACTCATATTGAAAATAATTATAATATCTAGCTGAAATATTCATGGATTTTATTTTATCACAGACTTCATTCTTCAGTTCATTACTTCAATTTTATATAATTATGATGCTCTGTGAATTTGAATAATATTTGTTCAGATGAACTATCGTGTTTCTAGAAAATGAATTTAAATTCAATAGGTTTATTAAAGCTACAATTATATTTTGTTGATATATAAAGATAATAGAATGTAATATAATTCTAAATTAGAACTGATTACTTTTTGTTATTATAAATATGTTTTTCCAGATATCATTATCAAAAATAAAAAGTTTAAAAAAGTTATATAAGGATTATAACTATTAGATTTCTTGGATACAATATTACCATTTATTTAAACCTGGACTAAAGACACACTTGTTCAGATTTCTTTAAAATGCAATCTATCACCATAAAAGAACATCATGGATTACTTTTTTTATCACTTTATTATACACATTACTACAAAAATCTCAAAATATATACTTCCGTTTTGAATTTTGAAATAATATTTGCCCTCATGCATTCACTTGAATGACTAAATTATCCTTAAGTGTATAATTGCAATTATAAAATAAATCAAATATTACACATTCAATTAATTTATTCTTTATATTATACACATTTTTTTCATTAGGAAACATATATTAATAATTCCTACTTATAATAAAAAATGTCTAAAAAGGATGTCAATACCATTTTTCAATTATATGAAAATATTTCATTCAATATGTGCTTATATGAGATGTGCATACGTTATATGAGATTCAAAGAAAAACTAATATTGAAATTAAAGAATTCATTTTCAAAATTTCTTCTCGTAATGAATCATGATAAGATTTTTCAGAAATATAAGTATTTCAAAACATATGAATATAAATATTGTTGTCTTATGCTATGAATGAAAGAGAAAAAAAATTGAACAATTATTTTTTCGAATATATTTTAAAACTATTCAATCATATGTTCAAAGATGCCATTTAAGCCGTCTGAGATTTAAAATTAGAGAGAAGAGACGATGCAACTTTCCGCCATAGATACGTGACCGCAATAAAAATTTGCAATTATTGTGATCTTAAATCTTAGAAATATGCTACGTAGAATCTAAATGCATTCACTTTTTGCTACCATTCTCTGTGATACAGAGTAACTGCAAACCATTGTTGCATTTTATATCTCTGCAAACATATATTTTATTTTCACATTTTTATATTGCTATACTTTTAGAAGCAGAAAAAACAAACAAAAAACAACAACAACAAAACGTAAAAACTGTTTTACAGTCACGTACGTGGTGTTAATAAAAATAATGGGCTTAACTCAAGCAGTTGAAGCCAAAACTATTCTAAATAAAGAATTTATATTCTTAACTCTTATCACAATTCCTTTAATTTTCTGCAAGTTATTACTAAATATTTTACAAAAGAGTAATCTATTTATTCATTTATTATATTCAAGCTTCAAAAGCTATTAAAAATATTATCTGCTCAATTAAAGATTTGGAGCTTACGAAAGGTACTTAGAGACTGATTCCATAGATTTTTGCATAGAAATTAGATGAACAGAAATACATCTAAGCAGACATCACATTACCCATCATTAAATACCAAAATAACATGAAAACATTTTGACTTCAATTTTCCATAAAGAAAGCCTACAGACATTTCCATTAAATTAGTAGCCAAGACTGCATTGTACCATCAGACCACTGTTTGAATAATTTCATACACAATAGGATGTAAACTCATCTACTCTTCTCCAGTAGAGGATGTAGAAATAGAATTAGGTATATTTACAATAGCCACTCTTTCTGTATACTAATTTCTTAATATTCAATACTCCAATACAAAAGTTAGACTTGATTGTAACCTTTTGGGTATCTTACTTGAATTTCTGCTTACAGTATTAATACAATAATGATCTTTTAACACCTTGACTGCCATGGGGCACCTTTGACACCTTGACTGCCATATAAATTACATTGTAAGAAATTCAGCTCGACTGTCAAAATGTTATAGATGGATTTGCTCCTCGCTTTTGCGATTGCATTATTCTTCAGCAACATTCTTGCAACACAAAAAATATCAAATATCCCTCTATCTTAAGAAGATAGTGATATAAAAATCAATTTAACTTTGAAAAAGAGAAAACTAGGACTTACTAGAATCCAGCCTAGAGTTTTCATCAAGAATAACCTCCAAACATGAACTCAAGAATTGAAACTTCGTGGTCTTAAAATCTCATGAACGTCTCAGAAATTTAACTTACAACTGAAGTTGTAGATCTCAAAAAACTATTATTCTTTTCCATAATGTTGCAATTCTTGAGGGTTTTTTTTTACTTTTCTTATTTAAATGATATTTATACTGACATTTTTTATGTTTTTGGAATTTGTAGCATTTGGCGTGCTCCAACCGCAATTTATTGTTTATTGAATTTTTGGTGCCTTCACAAAATTAATATTTGTTATATTCATACAGATACCCTGACGTTTGATATATAGAAAGTAATATTATGTTTTTAACATACACAGAATTTATTTTAAAAAAAATCCCTACTCACTTTGAATAATAAATACACAAACAATTAATACCCGTTTTAAATTTTCATAACGAAAATTTTATTTATATTAAAACTTTATTAGTAATTGGAAGGATTCGAATTGCTGATTGTCATTATATAAGAACTATTCATAATCGATATCGATACAATTAGACATGGCGATTAACATATCAATCCACCTTTGGGCACATTCAGTTTCAAAGAATGCTTTCACGATATCGTTTGTATTTGTTTCACAGCCATGATTGTTATGACGCATACACCCCACTCAAAAAAGATTCAGCAGTTGAACATCAGCTGAAAGGTATAGCTCAAAACTCAATTATTTGTTCATCTATGTACCATCAAGAAAAGACACATTATAATAGTAAAGTGAATGTACTTTAATTTTGCTGGAAGTATTAACTTGGCAATATGTAACATTCTGGAAGTATGCACCATTCGTGAGAATGGACTTTTCTACAAAAAAGTCTTAAAATACCCTTGGCACGGTGTTCTCAAAATAGGCCATTTTCAATGAACCTGCTCAATGCATACAATAGAATATGCATGATAATCCCTATAGCAAACTATTTTATAAAGTAAATGTCTGATAATTTCAAGTGTTACATTATATGTAAAAAAAAAGGAATATAGTCTCCGGAATAGAGCATAATCTTTGATCCATTATTATTTAATTGTATATTTAGTACTAAAATTGTAAGCTTAAAATATAAAAAAATAAATTTTAATTGATTAACAACATGAAATTTCAAGACGTTTTCAAAAATATAATAAAAAATGATTTCACAGTGGTGGAAGAGCATATAGAGTTTAAAAAGAATTTGCAATATTTAATTTGAAACATAATATTGGTGGATTATTAAACAAAAACTGTGATAAGCAAACTGAATATATTAAATAATTAACGTCTTGTCAATATTTTTTCAGGCTTCAAGACATATAAAGCAAGATTAATGATCAAATTATTGATTCAAAAAACAACCGTAGCTTAGATATTAAATTATATAAAAAGAAGATATCATTCACCAAACTATTTCCTTTATTTCTTGTCATTGTGGCAATTTACATGCCGCTATAAAAATAAATGAATATAAAGTACTTCATCTCAATATTTATTAGATTTTTACTTTCTAAAATGCCATGCCATTTGATGCAAACCTCGATTTTCACATTAAAATATAAGCCATATCTAATATGTGAACACAAGATGGTGTTTCCTGTATAAAAAAATAACCTAGTTGAAAATGGAAAAATGAATGCTTAGCAAAAAGATAATATATACATATAGATTTTTATTAATATGCAATGCATAGAAATGTGCAATATTTAAGGAGTAGAAGATATAAAATATATAAGTAACATAAGAGGATTTTATTTGAAAATAAAAACACAAATTTAATAAATAAATAAAACATTAACTACTAATATTTTAATAACAATCATTAATTGTACATATTTTGAAAATAAATCATTAAATCGTTTATTCATTAATTATTTATTTAACTTTCAAGTAGAGAAACTGCAAAATAATTGTTTACGAAAAGGATTTTTCTTTTAAATGCTTAATTATAAGAAAGGGGATCATTTTAAGAATTTTGCGTTACATATTATTATCAATTAAGAATTCCCATTTTTTCTTTTCCAAAATAAAATGCCACTGAATTAAATGTTTTTTTGAAAATTTAATGAGCATTGACAAAAGAAAAATATTGTTCAATCTTCGAATCATTATTTTTTGAGAAGAAAAAAAAGTCATTGGAAATTTTTTGTCGATATTTTTTTCTAGTCACTTGATGCAGTTTAAAAGTTGAAAGTCTTTTCATAGGGCTCTAAGTTTTCAGATCAAGTGTTTATTCAATCTTTTCGTCCACTCTCAACAACAAAAAGAATAAAAAGGTTTAAAACATCCAGGAATTTTATGCCATCCCCCGAGGTTGTTTTTATCTTTTCCTCCAGTTTTGTAATCTTTGGAATGTAGATGGCATCAGACAGGCATTTTCCATTTCAAAATAAATAAATAAATAAATGAAACAGAAGAATTTCCTAGCTCCCTGTATTCACCAGATGATGACATTTGTTCTACCAAAAGAATAAAGAAGAAAATCTAAATATGTTGACACTCCTTTCTTTTTTCGAGAATTTAACAGGCACAGATTGTGTACTTAGCACAGTGAAACGGGATTTTTTTTATTTTACTCGTAGGCCAAAGTTTATAAAAGAAATGGGAAGGAATAAAATGTGTTGATAACAAAATTTGAATTAAAGTATTTTTAGAAAGGAACCAGATAGAAACATGCGACTAGAAATAGTGATAACATAAATAAGATAAGAATATTAATTTATAAAACTAAATCATATCAATACATAAATGTTTATTATTATAAAATTTCTGCACATATACTTTTATAAAAGAAAGAAATTATACTTTATTTGGTTTTGAATGATTACTTAAAAATGTTAAACCATCACGAAAAATTTATATTGAAACTTAACAATTTAAGCAGTTTCAATCTTATTAATTTTTAAAATGACAATTGTATTGTTAAAGAGAATTGAAAAATCTCGTCGTTTCGTAAGCACTTATCGAAAAAAATTTGTAATTTTTTTCCCTAAATATCGGATTTTTAGAAATTTCTAATAAAATACATTGTATATTTGCAATATATAACATTGATACTTTCTTTTGAAAACTAGTAATTAACAAATAAATAATGTTTCTTATAAAGAATTGTTTCTCAAGTTTCGATCAATCGTTTAAAAATATTAGATAATTTTTAAAACACATGAAAGTAAGAATAACATGATTAATATTTATTTAAGAGAATTCATATCACTAAAAAAACTTCACATACAAAGTGTATTTTAAAATAAAGAGCAAACTCCCCCCAAAATGTTATAATAAAGTAAATATTAAAACATTTACTATAATATATAAATAATAAAATGTATAAGTAATATATTTTATACGCAATCTCTCTCTCTCATATATATATATATATATATATATATATATATATATATATATATATA
>JAPMOR010070990.1:246092-267404 GCA_026543865.1 Argiope aurantia
TATATATATATATATATATATATATATATATATATATATATATATATTAATTTGAGAATTTAAAAGTAAATAAGTAATTCTAAGTAAAAAAAAAGTAAAGTAAGCAATTCTAAGTAAAGTAAGTAATTCTATGCTTTAAAAACATGAAGCTGGTTTTATCCAATTTTAATTTTTGATTGAATAGCTGAATATATTCAATCCCATTAGAAATTTAAATGGTGCAATATAATAAAACTTACAAGAATTAAAATATACACCAGGGATTGAAAAATATAATAAAAGTTAGTTTTAAAGCATTAAAAGCGCATAAAGGAATTTCAAAGTTTTATTCTCTTAATTCCAAAACATATATAATAAGATTAACAAATTCTTTTGAAAACTTATTAATAATTTTTTAAATTTTATTAAATTTATACTCAGATACTTAAATTTATACTAGTTACTCAAAGAAATATTAGAAACGCTAATTACTAAAAAATTGCTATTGTTTTGAGACGAAAATATGTGTAGGTTAGTATGTTATCGAAATATTATTTATGATTTTATAATAAGCTAAAAGATTTGATTCAGTATTATTTTGATTTTTGATGAAAATGCATTTATTTTTTAGAGACAAAAACACAATGGAGATTTTCACAGTATTTTTTTCCTAATACTTGATGAAAAAAAAAGTTAGAAAATTTATAGAGCCTTAACTGTATTTTCAAATAAATTGTTCCCAAATCTTCGGATTCACAATTGAAATGGGTCATTTTCTGCTGTAAGAAATGCTGAAATACAAGCGATAATAATAATAATAAAATATTTTTTGAATGTTACTTTATTAATGAGACGAAATTCTTTTCCAGTAATTAAAAAATCTAATTACTCAATATTGTTTTCAAGAAATCGCATTGCTAAATGTATTTTAATTAAGTTTTTAAAACCTGAATTAAATGCAAAATTTGCAGAAACATTTCACATTACAACTTAAAAATTAAAAAAAAAACATTTAAATAATTTAGAAATGGAAAATCAACTAGGAAGAAATATCAAAAAAGAAACAATATAGTGGTTCGAAAGTCAACTTTTGACATATGGGTAATTTATGTGTTCATTAAAAGTATTTAAAAATATTTCATATATTTCACAATTTTACCTATCTTAAACATGCAACATATTTTCTTTTAAATATAGTTTTTTTTAAAATAGATTAATTTTTTTTAAATAAAAAATAAAATATTTTCAGAATTTATTGAAGTCAATTACTTATTTATTAAAAAACTAAAATAATTTTTTTAGTAAATAACACTTACATTCCCTTTCTGAAAGTTTTTTTGTTGCTAGAAAAATAAACAGTAACAATTTTCTGTAGTTTTGTTCGCAAACAATCCATTAAAACTATTATATTACGTGAACTTTTTAAAGTTATTAATAATTTATATTAAATGAAAGAATAATAATTAGTAAGTGTGCATGTTTACTTTGTAATCTAAATCATATCAATTCAAGTTTCTTTTCTAATGAAAAGTGAAGAAATAGGCCTTAACTACTTATTTTTTCTGTTACTGTCTGATCAACAAAATATTCAAAAAGTAAAGATATTTTTTTTCCATTGTAAAGCGAAAATTGAAATACACGAAAACAAGAAGAAAACGAAAAACATTTGTGTAAACTTGAAAATGAAGATCTTCATTTGAACATAAAAATACGACATTCGATTTTTTCTCCAGAGGTATTTATTCCCCGATACTTGATTCAACAACAGTAACAAAAAAAAATATCTTACCCTAAAGTACTTTCATCCCACACTAGGTTCTCAGATCAAGTATTTATTCAATCTTTGCGTCCACCTCTACATCAAGAGGAATGAAAGAAAGGTTTAAAACATCATGAACTTTTATGTTATTCCCCGAGGCAGTTTTTATCTTTTTCTCGTATTCTGTAATCTCCTGGAATGTAGATGGGGCCAGAGAAGCATTTTCCATTTCCAAGAAAATAAAGCCAAGGCATCTTCCGTCTTCCTGCATTCACAAGATGACGACGTTTGTTCTTCCCCAAGAAGAAAGAAGAAAACGTAAATATGTTGGCGCACTTTTCTTTTTTCGTGAATTTAAATGACACAGATTGTGTACTTAACCGGGCAAAACATGGTTTGACTTTTTCTCATGCCGGTCCAAACTTCATAAAAAAGTCAAAATAGGATAAATTGTGTTTACTTAAAAGCAGAAAGAATAGAAGTTAGATAAAACTGGGTATTTTGTCAAGATTATATTAAATTTATAGTAAAAATCTTCTAATTTTTATTATTTCATTAATTATTTCTAAAAGTTAGACTAAAATCTGTAAGTAATTACTCAGATTCCATTACTTAATTACTAAGATTAGTAATGTTTTAACAATCATTTTATAGAACATGTTGGTTCATATAAACTCCTACAAGTGAACACGCATTTCTTGAGGAAATATGTAACAAATAATTCAAATTAATTACATAAGAAATTGAAACTGGGAAACCTTAGAATGAAATAGGCAGTCATATGTACAGATTAGATATCCAATCTCATTATGAACTAATAGATAATTTCAAATTAGTTAAAGATAAGTATATACTTCCATTTGGTGAAGATGTTTTATGTTATAAAAGTAATAATCCCAAATAAAAACAAATTTTTTAAGAATCTAACAAATTATTTAAATTAAATACATTAAAATATTGAAACTGGTGCATCTTGTAATGAAATAAGCAATCACACATACATACTAAGTATCCAATCTCTTTGTTGCTGAATAGCTAATTTCAAAGCAGTTAAAGATAGGTATATACTTACAATAAGGGAAAAAATTCAAGTCATAAAAATAATTATATTTTATGGTTTTTTTTAGTTAGTAATTTTTTTTCTGACAAAAGTTACGAATTTGGAATTTTATGTAATACTAGTAAATAATTAGTAAATTTTGCTTAATACAATATTTTTTAATAAATATTTTAACTTACTGAGTATTTAACCACCTAAACGTTCACTCTCTGACTAAATCTGACAGATTTTGATTTTTGTTCGACATCCCATAAAATGATATAAAATTGTCTGAAATAGGTTTTTCAGGTCTCTTAAAAGAATGGAACTTTTAATTATGACTTTTATGAGTACGTAATTGAATTTGACTTTTAAAATATGAATACATATATCTTTTACGAATATAAAATTTTACTGACTATTATTAATAGGAGAGTGACACTTTTTGAAAATTTAACATTCATAATTTTTTTCAGCAATAGATTTATTCACTGACAAAACATAAAATGCAATTCTTTACGCTATTTGAAGAACATCTCTACATGAGAATATCTCTCATTTCTCTTTCATTTAAATAGAAATTGTAAAAAACTTTTTCCTTATTCTATATTGTTTTGTTAATGGAGCATAGTTATATATAAAAATAAACTAATAAAATGGACATAAATTGATTAAAAAATTCTTTGTATCACAACTTCAGTATAATCATCATCGTTCTTTTTGTCATTGTTAAATATTAAAAAGAAAAAAAAACGATAAAATCAATGGAAAGAAATAGATGAATGTCATTGATATAATGTGTTCATAGAAAATAAAGATAGAAGAAATAGATGAATGTCATTGATATAATGTGTTCATAGAAAATAAAGATAGAAGAAATGAGAAACTCTATTAAATTTAAAAAAAAAGAAGCAGATAGTGAATGTACGAATTCGAAATTTGATTTTTTTTTCTTTTTCTATTTCATTAATGATAATTTTGAGACATTTTTTGGAAAAAATTGTAAAACATAATTATACACGAAATCTGTTTTTTTTTTCATTCTTATTCGATATTTAATAATTTTAGAACTGTAGGATTAATAATATAGGCTCTCGAAGAACCATATAAAATCAATTTTTATAACTTGAAATATTCTCAAAAATGTATTTTTTTCTGAAAGTCATATTACAAGAAATCTAATAATTTGATTTACATTAATTTGTTAGTAATTAAATAGATATTGTGCTTCTGATGTACAATTTTTAATGTTCACAGAGAGAACAAATTCTAACTCCAAATGACAGTTAAAAACTTTTGATTTATGAGTTTTTGCGATAAGAGTATTTAGCCGGAATATTATAAGCGTAATACATATTCCGGGCTTGCTCCTTTAAATGTATGAACCCTTTGAATAAATATTACATATAAAATTAATAATACATAAAAAAGCTCCATATTATGAATAATCTGATTAATGATATTGATTTCGTATCCGCCTTACCCCGGAAGAGAACAGCAGTAGCTTCTGAGGGTAAGAGCCCCTGAGGACCCTTGGGCAGAAGTCTGACTTCTAGCTCATATGAAGATGACACTCACACACTCGCTAGCACAGCCCCTTTTTACCGGGGGGGGGGGGCTCATTCACACACCTCACAGATAGAACACAGGGTAAGGAACAATCATGCCCGAACCAAGATTCGAACCCGGGACGCCCAGATCACGGGGAAGATGCGCTACCCCTATGCCAGGATGCCGGCAGTAATAATCTTATTATACATGAAATATTATCGGCTGTTGAATATATTTTATGATTATGACTGCTTCACACAATAAATTTTCATTTTTTTTATAGTAACGAATTTTTTAAAAATAAAATCAATTTTCTTCATAAGTAAAGAATGAAGAAGTCTTCGTAATTACAGTAACTCTTTCAATGCTAAATTTTGCTTGACAGCAGAGTATAATTTGAACTTAATAAGTGGCGTTACCTGTGTAAAATAGTTTGAAAGTAAAATATTTTTTAAGAGTTCTCTGATGCAAACCTGAACTTACAACAGAAACATATTAGATGATGTATTTCAGATATGTTTATTTCAATCTAGCATATTCAATCCTCTATCCAAATATTAATATAAGAACTTGTACAGGCCAAGTCGAAATATGTTTTAGAAAGAAGAATTATACTTCCAAATTAATGAAATATTCCACGTTATTGTTGCATAATTATGTTCTATTTTCATGGAACAGATAGTTTTGAGCCCCCAGCTCACGAACAAAAAAAAAATCACCGAGTATTACTCTGTTGACTTTTTCCTTGAATAGATATTACATTTATATTTATTAAATTAGCATTTATTATGTTTTTAATGATATAAAATTTATGATTACGTTAGATGTATTAGTTCGTGAAAAGGCTGTAGTAATTAAACATCAAAGAAAACAATATAAATATAAGAACGCGATAAGCTAGCGAAAAAACGGAAGTAATGAATTTCACATTTATGAAGCTACATTACAAGAAATTCTGAAAGACATAAACACCAATATTAGTGCATTCTTTGAATTTCTTGTGGCTGGATAGACGAATTTTCTTAAACAGAATAGCATAAGCTACATACATATATTCATTGTTAAACACACACGCACATACAATGCCGACATAAAGAAAGTTTGTTACAAAGCTCTTTATAGTACAACAATTTTACAACTTCTACAACAATTCTATGCGACAATAATTTTAAAAACAATTACTACAACAATTTTAACGAGATAGGTTTGAGGTTATATCAAGAAAAATAATAACATATGCGATTTAATCAATTTTGTCTTATTATCATGTTTAAATTGGCTTCATCATGCTCAACATCCTGTACCTACACCATTAGCAGTATTTCCCAGTGAACGGAAAATGATTAGCTAAATTGTTTCATTTCCTATCACATTCGCCCATTTTAGAACCTTTATATAATATTTATAACTAAGCTCTTGTGATCACAGAATTAAGAAAATTATCAGGTTTATCACCCTACACAGGGCAGAAATATCAGCAATGCTTAGAAAATAACAGCCAAAAATCTTTAAATAAATCAAAAGTCTTACAAAATTCCACATTGTTTGTAATTGATGTGAATTATGATGTGAACGCTTTTCTTATAAATAAATAATTTACGATTTTTGAAACACTTTTATTTTGTGAGAAAGAAAGAATAAACAATTACTCGAAAATCTTTCCTCAGCTGCATTGCTAGAAAAGGTAGTCTTTAAGAGATCTTACCCAAAAAGAGATTTCTTTCGTTCATCAGAAGTATTCGATTTATTTGAAGTTACCGCAGCCTGTTATTTTCAAGTAGGAGGAGCACACTCTTTCTCCAATTGCTCAAAGGAGTCAAAAGAAAAACAACCCCACGAGAATTCGGAGGAAAGACCTCAGCTTTCTTCGCGAAGATCCTTAGTCAATTTGAGAGAGTTGAATTACCGTCTCTGAATACTGATAAATGAGAATGTAACTATCCGCCCAGAGAAGAAACCGAACTCATAGATACAAAATAATTATAGAAATTGAATATCGAGTAAATAAATTCTTTACAAGTAAATAGGGAATAGTTAGTAGGGAAATGTGAAAAAAAAATTTAAAAGTGAGAAGTGAGTAACAATTTGGAAAGAAATTAAAATTGCTGCCTTATCAAGGTTAGATATTTGATGCAAAATATCGATAAAGAATTATTAATATTTTTAGAAAAGATATTAAAAATATAAGGGTTCCATATTATACCTTGTAATAATTGACATTAGATAAAATTATGCATTTAAAGAATTAAAGCTAATTTGGAATAATGTAATAGAAAGCAGAAGGATATTTTAAAACACAAACAGCATACTGTATGCAGTTTGTATAAGATTGTTATGATAGCTATTTAAAGAAATATAGGTCTTTCTTCACTAGAAAATTTGTTAATAAAATAGTTCAGCGTAAAACTGCCCTAAAATCAGAGAAATGTAAAAGTAAAGGTTTTTAATTTTTGTTAGGTATTCAAAAGATATTGTATTTCAAGTTACTTAAAATAAAGGTGCTAAAATATTGAATATATAACTTCTAAAACATGAAAAATACGAATTTTGATATTTTGCTAATAAAAAAATGTATATTGATAGTTTAGTATGGAATTTCATACCCATGTAATGAAAGAAAAATATTTGCTTAAATTTACCTGAATTTTTAAAAAGTTTAGAGGAATTCACAGAAAATAAACTCACACGCACACACATATATATATTTCTCACAGACGTTCTACTTCTTGAATTTTTAAAAGTTTATTTATGGACTTACTTCATTTTATATTTGTATATTTAACATTTCTCAGAATCATTGAAATGTTTATTGTCTTTCTAAATACATATTTTTTGTAGTGCAAAATGTTCCAAGAACTTTAATTTCAAATTGATATTATGCGATAATCTCTAGATACTTTTTAAAATTGTGCAGTATTAAATATGATTTTTAGCACGTGTTTAACTAACCAAATCAGAAAATTATTAACAGCTCGTTTGACAGAGGAAAAAATACTATCAACATGATGAAGGCAATACTTTAATATAAGCTGATTTTAGTCACACACAAGAAACCTATTGTTCAAGTTAAATTTTACTTTTATTATTATGTAAAAGTTTGTTGAAAAATATGCTTAAAATATTTTTAAAAACGTATTCAATAGAGAAAAATGAGGTATATGACAAAATAATAATATTTTAAATTTTATGAGGCTATTAAAATAATTTTTGAGTTATAATAGTTTTTAAGAGAAAAAGAAGAAAACTCCTCTTAATTTTTAAATAGTTAAAATTTCAAAAAAACAACAACATCTGAAGTGCACATGTTCACCTTCTAAAATATATACGTATCAAATTTGATATTCTACGACAAACTTCATAATTTAGCACGCCAGTACACAAACACGCTACAGACATACAGAACAGAACGCCTTCTCATACCCCCGTATCCTTAAACGTTCAGGTCACTGAACAGTTTGATGTCCATTTTACAGGAATTTTATTAAATACCAGAATATTCACAGAAGATAAAACAGAAATAAATTTCACAGAAAATATATAAATATATATAAATAAATATGTACATTATATAAATCATATGCATATTATATAATTTATATATACACATATATAAATAAATATGCACATATAAAAATGATAATAACATGAAGCCGTTTATTACTGTTTTCCAATTTGAAATATTACAGAAAAAAATATCTGGAATAATAATATGCAGAAAAATATTATATGAAAAAAAAAAAAAAACCTACCATGAGTTTTGCGATTATTGCACTTGCTATCATAACATAATAAATGAGGATGGAATTAAAAAAAATCTAATATAAAACAATTTGGTTAATGGTTGCAAAGAAAAACTCTTTTAGAAAAATATTTATGAATTCATGTAATTAAGAAGAAATTGTGATTTTTTCGCCTCAGTCCCTTTATTTATTTTAAGTAAAGGTGAAAATGAAAGATCATAAGTGAGAGATATGCCCTAATTTTGAATTGAAAAGATTGGAAATAAAAATAGAAAAAAAATATGAATGATTTCTTCAGGCTTTCTGTCACCCAGTTCCGTTTTCCAGAATTTATAATCTCGAAGGCCATGGATCGAAAAAAGATGCCTTTACTTGTAGGAAGATTTCTATTTATTTCAAGTCACTGCGGCCTGTTATTTTGAAGGAGAAGGGAAAATACAATCTTATCCGGATTGCTCAAAGGAGTCGAAAGAAAAACAACTTCCCGAGAATTGGAGGTAAAGTCCTCAGCTTTTCCCGCAGAGGTCCTTAATCAATCTGGGAAAGTTGAATTACCGTCCCTGATTACGAGTCCCCGGAAGTGGAACTTCCTTTTCAGATCTCAGAGCAAACAAAGTAAAAACTCATTTTGGCAGATTTCTACGGCTCTTTGGAGCGAAATGTAAATGCACTTCTAAAATGAGTACTCTGGAAAGTAGATAACGTGGTGACATTCCACTAATGGATAAACGATGAAAAAAAAAAAAAAAAAAAAAAAAAGAGCAACCATGGTTTGCATAAGATAAAAATGTAACAGAAATTCGAAACAAAAAAACTATGTATCTCTAAATAAAATCGAGAACAAATAAGCTGTATCATTATTCATTTATATAATTAAAATATTTTGAATAATCTTACTTTTCTTTATATTTCTATTTCAAAGGCAGAAAGAAGTTTCAGCCATTTTGCTACGAATCTGTAATAGTATGCTATTGCCTTCCTTCAAAATTGATGCCGTCGCTGAGAAGAGGGATTTGCAAATATTCTTAATAGCCAGGTTAATGACCTCGACCTTTTGCAACATTTGGTGATAAAAAATGAAGGTTCTGGAAAGCACAAGAATAAATTATGCCATTATTTCTGTAAAATTCTGAGACCTGAGGATTCTTAAAGAACATTTCATGCTAAGAAAGTTATAAAAGGTTAAACCTTCACAAACTGGGTCAATTTTATTCTGGAATGTTGATCGCAGAAGAAAGTTATATAGTTTGTGCTGAGCACTTTTTTACTTAGATATTTGATATTTTGCTTGTACTGCTATTAATATATATAATAGTGATTCTTTGCATATGCTTCGGCTGTGCGCTCTGTTATCTGTGCGTCTTCTTTTTCAAAGAATAAAGTGACTTGTTTAACTTTCTTATAACATAAACACATAAGACGACTTTTTAGATTTATTTGTACCAAGGAAAATACTAAAAGATTTCTATACAAATTCGAACAGCACTGTTGCTTAATGTTGCGTACCGTATTGGTCCGCGGTGGCCCGGTGGTGAGGTCTCGGTTTCGGAACCGGAGGGTTTAAGGCTCGAGACCGAATTCCACTGAAAAATTGTAATGTAAGTGGGTCTAGTGCAAACTAAATCAAGTCGGGGCCAAACGTACTATCGCTGGTGTGGTGTGGAAGTTTGGAGAGGGTGTGCCAGCTCAGGTGCCGCCCTCATTATCTGACCGTGGTTCAAACTTACGAAATCCGTCTCAAAATAGTCCTAGTGTTGCTTTAAAACGGGACATTAATTTTACTAAACTATGCATCGTGTTATTTTTCTTCACAGAGCTGCGCGTCTGAATAAGAGACAAACTATATGAAGCGCAAAGATTTACATATTACTCACTACTAATTCAGAGCCATTTGCTTATTCAAATTCTTTTGTTATGCTACTACCAAAGAATTCTTATTCAGTATGAGTATAAATTTGGCTTCTTTGCCATTCCTTGTAAGTATATTTTCCCTTTTCTATTTTCAATATGAAAATAAACTAAAAATTAAAAGAAATTAAAAATTTTGAATGAATATAGAAAATAGCATATTATGAAAGTAAATAAGAAATTTATCTTCAGTGCAAAATTTTCAATTAATGTCTGCAATTCAAAGTGATGCAACCAAAATAACTTAATAAAGTTTTTAATATAATGAAAAAAAAATGATTTACTTCCAACTTCAGAAGAATTTTTTTTCCCTGTACAATCTGGAGGAGCGATTGTCATTTTGAAAAGCTCAAAAGAAGTTCGAAGACGTCAGTTTCTTAAAAATTAATCCTAAGTTTCCTGCTTTTCTGACAAGTGTTTTTAATAATGGAACATCAATTTATACATCATGATTATGTACTTGAAGACAATAAATCTCTTTACATGCTGAAGAACAAATAAGAAAATAAAAACAAATTATTGGAGTTTTTTGAAATGAAATGTGAATAGAGTTTTAAGTAAGTCATTTAAACAAAACAAAAAATAAAAATAATAATAATAAATACCCATCTTAATGGTGCAAACATTTTGTAAGTTTACAAAGTATACTTAAAAAAATTAATTATTTTTTACACAACTTCACAGCAGAAATGAGCTTTGGATAGAAGCAAGATATATTGACAGACATAAATGTCAAAGAATTTTATGCATAATTTTATTAATATAATTTTACTTGTAATATATGATTTTCCAGCATATAACAATTCAACTGATAACATAATTAATTATGCTTCTATTTAACTGAGGTACGATTTTACCTATCATATATATTTCTAATGCACTAATATGATACTGAAAAAAATAATTTAAGACAAATACAATACGATAATGTTCATATAATTTAAAAAAAATACAGTTTCAACCATTTGTGCCGAGGTACAGGTGTGAACCATAGGGTATGTATTGTTCCGACAAATAAATACCTACTAAGTTTTAAAAACCAGTACCTTTCTGATTTATCGTTTTGATTCCCTCTACTTAGCTCCAACAATTTCCATTGACAACTGACGATACTACTTCGTTCAGTAGTGGCGAAGTGGTTGGCTGTACACAAAAAGTCTCTATTGACTTTGAAGCAATACATTTGATGCAATTACATGAAATGGTCTGCGACGTTTATGGTGAAGTGTTAAACATTATTCCTTCAGAACATGGCCACGTAAAACATAATTTAAATTAAGGATTTTTTTTTTGGCATTTAAGTATTTTGCACAATTTACAATTTTAATTTTAGTGATTATCATTTATCTAATTAACTTTTATTCATATCATATTAGAAGATATAAAATAATGTATATCAATAAAAGTGTTGTATCTGAAATAAAATTGTATCTACTAAAAATAAATTGTAAAGTTGCCCAAGAAATGCATCATCCTCTGATGGACTCGAGCTTCCACAAAAGCAAACTGAATTCAGAAAATTAAACTAGTTTACCAACCGTTTTCAAAGTTTTTTGATAATAGGTTGGTTGACATTTTTTTTTATATTTTTACTTCAGGAAAAATTCAATTATGTAGAATTACACTACTTACCTTTAACATTTTTATAAATTTAGATATTGATACATGTAATATTGACAGATTTGTTTGATTGAATTGTGGATATTAGTACATATTTCTTGTAGTCGACTTAATTACGGGTTGTATTAGACATTTTAATTTTGAGTGGAAAACATATTTGATATTACTTCAAATAATCATTTTAAGAACAAACGCTCAGCTTAGAATTATAAAAAATTCAAGTAACATACTGGGTGCAAATGATATAATTAACTGCAGGGTTAAATATTACGAAAATACAATTTTTTCAGAATTCTTCCTCAGCTCCACCTTCAGAAGGCATATCAGTAAGTTCACAATCTAGGAAGGTTATTTTTTGCCTTTTAGAAATATTAGATGAACAACAAGTTTCAGTGGTTGGTGAAAAGAAAAAAAAATTCTCTTCAAATATCTCAAACAATTTCTCGGAAGTTAGAATTGAGTCCTTAAATTCTTCTCGTTGAAGTCCTTAATCAACTCACGAAAGCTGATCTACAGTCTCTGATTACAAATCTCTGTAAGTGAGAATTTTTTTGAGATCTAAAATCGAAAAACACAGCAAAATCTTTTTTTATATAAAAAAAAAAACGTGCAAAGGATTTCTAAATTGTAAGGATCATGAAACTGATTCGCTCAATGGCAGAAGTGAACTTGCTGTAACCTTACAAAATACATAACAAAATTCTTTTAATATTTTTCATGCAAGTACAGAAATTAATGAATATTGTAGAAAAGTCAATGTTTTTATGATAGATCAATGGTATAGTGCACAAAATGTATGCTGAACATGCATATACTTTAATAACTTATTTACAATCAGTCTCTAATTGAAAATATATATTCTTACTATTTCTGACGTGTTTAATTTACGCTCAATAAAAGGATTACTTATAGATGTACTTTTGAAGATATACTACTGATAAGAGAGAACATTTCTAAGCAGCAACAAATATAAATGATAACAATAAGTCATTGTTTAGTAACATTTTCTAGGATCTTATACAGAAATAAAATAATATTCTTAACAAAAAATATTTAAAAAATGTCCAACAAGTTTCTATGAAGTGGGATATATCAATTAAATAAGTGTATATTAATTATAAAGATATAAATTATTAATAATAATGCTTGAGTTTAATGATGAAAACGAGAATTTTCGTTTAGAAATGCTTATTTGCAAATATTTTTCTCAATTTTCTTTTCGAAGACAAAAAACTCAAGTTGATAAGGAATTTTAATTGATATATTACTGGAAATTATTCCACTTAAAAAAATTCTTTTCTATAAGCTCTTTTTGTTAGGAAAAAAATGTGCTTATATAAATGAAATTTCAAAAATGGATTTTTTACTATATAAATTACAATTTAAATTTTCAACTGATCTTTCAAAAGGTCCCCTCAACATCGATTGAATTCCATGTATTTTATAATAAAAATGAAGGATCTTTCATTTTTCTGAAAAAAAAAATAAAGCTATTTATTATTACCAATTGAAAAGTAACTAATAATATTTATTATCACTATTTGAAAAATGTCAAATAGAATTTATTATCACTAATTGAAAAATGACTAATAGCTTTTATTATCACTAATTAAAAAATGACTAATAGTATTTATTATCACAAATTGAAAAATGACTAATAGTATTTATTATCACAAATTGAAAAATGACTAATAGTATTTATTATCACTAATTGAAAAATGACTAATAGTATTTATTATCACTAATTGAAAAATGACTAATAGTATTTATTATGATTAATCAGATAGACGAATAATATTAGTTTAAAACTTAACTGAAAGAACTTAACTATAAGAAATTTAATGTTTAATTTATAAATATTTGAAGACTATAATTTAAAACATAGAAATCATGCAAGAAAATGCTCAAGAAAATGTATATTTTATTTAAAAGAAATCCAATATAAAAGATTTTATCAAACTTTTCTGCAATTCCGCTTTAAGAAATTATAAGCTTAAAGTGATTCAATCAAAAATAGATTTTTTTTGTCAATTGGAAGAATTCCATTTATTTCAAGAACTGGCAGTGTGTTCTTTTCACGGATAAGAATAAACTTTTCCACCAATTGCTCAAAAGGAGTTGAAAGAAAAACAATCTCGGGGGAATTGGAGGTGAATCCTCTGGTATCCCCACACAGGTCCTTAATCAATCTCAGAAAGTTGAATTACTGTCCCTGATTACGAGTTTCCAGGAGGGAAACTTTCTTTAAAGATACGGGAACAAACAAAGTAAAAACTCATTATGTCAGATCTCAAGAAAATGCGAATGAGACTCTAAATTGAGAAGTTTGTGAGAAGCGCACAGTTTCCTGGCAAGATAATGTATAAGAAACAAACCATATATGATAAATAAGTTATAACAAATTGATTTTCTATTTTTATCATGGTACAGACATGTAAACGAAACTTCAATAATAACTCTACATCAACAAACGAAGATATATATATATATTTTCAAAAATTTTGATTATATATCAAAATTTTTAAATTATGGCGATTGATTTTTGCAAAATATAATCATTTAAAGTATGAATTTAAAATTTTTGTATTATAAACTGTATTAAATTTTTTTGTATTACATATTAAAAATTATTTATTATATATTAAATTTTTATATATGTATTATATATTATTATAATGCATTATATATTAAATTATTTTGTATTATATATTGTATTAAAATTCCACAATTTTAATCATGCAAATATACTAAATATTTTATGCATTATTTCGAAAATATTAGAAATTTAATTTTACTGTTTTGAATATAAATTTAAATAAATCAATATTTTGAAAATTAAAGGCCAAAATTAAATATTCATTTTTTTGCCTTTCATATTTATTATTCTTTTTCTGTAACTATTTAACTTTTAAAAATGTCCTTTTAAGATGAAGTAGCTTATAATGCCTTCTCTTCTTGAGCGGAGTTATAAAGAAATCGATTTAGCTATATATTTGTATTTAAGGAATTTATTCAAAACCATCCTTACATTATTTTTGAAAAGTGAAAAATGAAACTGACTGTTGGATAAAGACATCAGCTTTTGACATGAGTTTGTCTTTGCGATACATTTACAGGGACAGTCCACACTTGCATATTCCATGGGGGAAGAGGGTTCCAAAGTGTGACAATTTTTGATGCATTGCATTTTAATAGCATGTTTCATATCAAGGCTACATCCGTAAAGCATAAAGCTAGAATAGCTCAGATACAAGGATATCAGGGTTGAGTGGAAGTATTTACAAAAGCTCGGCATTGAAATCAGTAACTTGCTGTGTGTGATCTACAGAATTATTAAGCAACGACATTTTATATTAATTAAAAATTTCATTTCCCTTGTCTGGATAATTTTATTATATCGATTTCTACAACATCTTCCGGCCATCTTTGACCGCAGCTTGTTCAGCAGCTAATCTTTTCCTAGAATCTATACGTTTGACGACTAAAGTGAGGAAAATGTTGACACGTACTTTTAGGAGAGAGCTCTACATTTTACAACTTCAATCTGTACCAGCAACAATTAATAGAATTTAGTGATTATATATTTAGTACACAGATCATCCTTCAGTAGTCTGGTTTATTTTTTACTGCTTAAAAATATTTATTGTGTTGATATTTATTATCTGATTTCACCATTAATTAGTATTACTAACTCGATTTTTTGCGTCGTAATATTTTTGATATTATTAAGAAATAATATTATTGACATACAGTGCAGGAATTTCAATAAAATATGTCAAAAATGTAAGAAAATAGCATGTCTGACTATTTAGAGTGATATTTTTGGCACGAATTACATCAGGAGGAATTCCATTTACCATGAATTATTTGTTTACCTTCGCAAATATAAGCAGAAAGTGAAATTTTTACCTAAAGTAGTTAATAAAATCATCCATATTTTCTTGAAATTATCATAATAAGAAGTAACTATCTTTTAATAATTATTTACAACTGTTTTTAAATAATTGCTTTCATATAAAACATAATTGCCACTGGTAGGAGCCATTATATTGTTAACAAGGTGAAGGGATGCAGGTACAATACACAATTTGATAATTTGAGATACCATATATACGACAAAGTCCACAATACATAGATTTGATTTCAGCCACACAATATATGAATATCTCGATTTTGCAACCATTGCATCCAAGTTTGAAATCAAATCCAGTCTTGTAACCAGACCTAGTGTCTGCTAAATTTGTCGAGCTAAAAGGTCAACCTGCGGATATGATGCGAAATTTTAGAAAAGTGTTACCAGACCAGGTTATCATATGTATTTTATGTCCAGGGTTCAAAACTGCAAGACTCAATCAAAATATCCTTTGCTTTGAAATGGGACGTTAATAATTATAAATGAACTAATCAGAAGATAATTAATAGATGTTTCAAATTATGACGTTGAGTAGAATCTTTTCCTCATTCATTAAACAGAAACGTGATGAATATATTTAAAAAATTATGGAAACTTGTAAATAAGGTGTTCTTATCTATAAAAAAATCGAGTTTTATTCAAAAATAAATTTCTTATTGTTTCATGTGACTATAAACTAGTTTTTCATTTAAGTTTGATTTCATAAAAAGTTCAGGACAAAGATACAACATTACCCAGTCAGAAGTATAATACTTTGTTATACCATTGACTATATATAAGGTTTTTCCAAAATAAATAAATAAAAATAAAATAAAAACATATGAAAATTGAAATTTTTAGTTTTTCAAAATATGTAACAAAATAGTGTTAGTATTTGAATCCTTAGCAGAATAGGGAATTTGCAAATGAAATCAATAAAAATGAATACCGAACTGTTCGAAAGTATAGCACCCTTCCATACAAAGAGGTTTTAAAAACAGACTTTGATATCATTAATTTTTAATATATAAGAATAGATTGTCCATAGCAGTAAAAATCTTTCTATCAGTAAGAAATTTTATCAAATTAATGATAAAATCTCTTAAGGAAACGTAAATGCAAATGTCAGAAAAATGGTTAAGATTATCACTCCTGCAAGTGAAATAATCAATGCAAACAACATTATTTATAAAACAATTCAAAACAAATAGATAAATTTTCACTGGCTCATAAAAATTTATAAACTATAAATTTTAGTCCACCTTTCCAGAAAATAAATAATTTGCTATTTAAGTAAAGCATTTTGTACTGAATTTTACATGCAAGATGCTACTAAAATTTATAGTGTACTTTAAAATATTTTTGGTCTTAAAAGATACTTAGTGATTCATTAAATTAAATAATTTCAGTTATGATAATTTTATAACATTTTGGTTTTAAGAATTTTGTTATAAATTAATATCCGGGAAAAATGACTGAAATAATTGTATAGAACTCAGCAGTTAAAAAAAATCAAAAATTAAGAATATAAATTTTTGCTTGCACTTACTATTTATGTTGCTTATTATGTTTTTATGCGTTTCAAATTGCGTATCTAAAAATAATTTTAGTCTTAGAAGAATGCTTTTTGTTTTACACAAATAAAATAAATGAATTAAATTATTCATAATTAATTATGCATCTGGATTAAAATCTTATTTTAATTATTCTATTTTACGTCAAATCTTATAAAAGGCTTCAAATGACGTAATTTAAAAAAGTAAATTAATTAAATTATTAAAAAGAAGATAAATTCTTAAAACTCTTATTTTTATTTTAATATGACAGAATTTCCATTAAAAAAATAAAATAATAACATTCCTTTTTTTTTCAAGATAGTCAGCTAACACTTTTTATTTAATGAAATTCTCAGCTTATTCATGTTTTGGAAACAATATTAATTACTTTTAAACACTTGCCAAAAAAGTGGGCAGAGCTTTCTAAAATTTGTTTAAGATGAAAATAAATAAAGTATAAATACGTTTCCATGAAAATTTTAATTCAGAGAATAGAAATCTTTAATTACTATTAATTTTTTTAATAATTTCTATATAAATTATTTTTTGCAACTACTATTTTATTTTTTAAATTGATGCCATTTATTTCATAGGATATTAAAAGCTTATGTTACTGTACGATTTAAAAGGGATGAATATTTAATTAAAATTTTAATTTCCTAATTTTTATTAATATAAATCCAAAGAAGTTCATGAAAAAAAAAATAGAAACCGTGATTGGATAAATATGTGCAACAAATAAATAAATTATATAAATTAAATCAGATCTAATTATTCAAAATATGCTGTTGCTGTAGTTATTTATTTAGGAATCAGCTAGATCATCTCCATGAATTCAGAAATCTGCTTGATTATTTCTATGAATCCAAGAATCTATTATATCAAGAATTTAATTATCCGTAAATCCATCAAAGAAAGAATGATTCCTGGTCGTGAGAAAGGAGTAGCCTTATTTGGTATGAGGACATGGGCATCAGAGAGAGAAAACTGATTTCGTTCCAAGTACATGCTCGACATAACTGGGCAAAGGGACATGGAATTCACGCCTTTGGTGATCCTGCTAAGAATATACCTGATGTATTTTGCACATTCCACTAATGAACACCTCTCCATTTGGATGAGGCAGCAGCGCAAGACTTTTGAGGAAATTCAAAACATTAAATTTTGAAGGAAAAGATAAAATTTTTCATTTGAAGCTTATTAACTATTTATTTCGCAGCAAAGAGGATAAAATCTTTTGATTGGATATTTAAATTTCAGATCCAACCAAAATCAGATTTTTGCAATCCAGATTATGTGGCAAATAATTTCAATCCGCAATATTCCAGCAAATATTTTGGACTTCAGTCTCGCTATTGAACAATATACTTTATTATGTGTAATTTTACATATCAAATCGAACTATTTCCACTTCACAAAGTCTAGCTTTTCTAAAGTGTACATAAGTCATCTGATATTGCTATGGTAAATTTTGAAAACTGCAGTATTAAGGCATTTTTATACAACTATAGGAGATCCAAGGAGAAATTTCTGTTTGATTTAATAATTCAACAACCTTTTAGACTTTGAGAAATTTATCCATTACCAAATTAATAAAAACTCTTTGGTATTCTACCTTAGTGGCCTTCATTAGAGCTTCCATATTATATTAAGCTTAAAAAATTAATAAATATTTTGATCACGTAGGATGATCTTCAAACACAAATTGATTATTTACTAATAAAGTAAGTATACTAGAAATTTTTTTAAATTTTTATCTTTATAAGTTTATCAAATTAATAAACAACAGAATTAATTTTAATTTATATGATAAAATATTTTTTTCTGAAAACCATCACAATCGCAAAAACATTTCAATGTATTCTTATTGAAAAATATGGCCATTTAATGTTTCAATTAAATTACCATCACAGAGTGTAATTGGTATGTTTGTGGTATTTTTATTCCAAATTGAGTTATACAGGAAAATATATTTTGTGTAATAATATAGGCTACTAATGAAATAAATTATATCTACTAATGCAGTGTAGCAGAGCTTTTTCATGGGTAAATTTCATTATGTACAGTGTCTCACAAAAGTGATGGGACACTTGTGCTTTACAAAAGGAAACTGTAATAAAATAAATTAAAAAATCATGTACAAATTTTTTGTGGGTGTGTTTCATACATAAATTTAGTAACAATTATTACATAACATACATTTTGTCAAAATATTAAAATATTAATTTAATAAAAATACTATTGTTTAGAACGGAGCAAAAAATAGCTCACATAAGTGATGGGACACCATTAGATATGCAACAAAAATCGTCTGAAATAAGCAATAAAAATATTTTTGGTGGTTTCATTTTTACTAAAAAGCAATTGGCAATAATTTATAAAATCGTCTGCAGTATTTCTTTCCAGTTTGATTTGGAATTTTTGTGTTTTTTAGCTCTGTGCAGCCATGAATGCTAAACGAAAAGAAAACTTCGCCTGAAATTCGGAAATTAGTTATTAATTTGCATATTGAACGTGGAAAATCTATTAGAAAAACTGCTGAAACAGTTAACTTGTGTCCTTCAACAGTTTTCAATGTCATTAAACGATATAAAAAGAATCATATTATTCAGGATAAAAGAAGACCTGGCCGACCATCAAAGCTATCCAATGGAATAAAGCGAATTATCGTTCGAAATATAAAAAAAAAAATCCACGAAAGAGTGCATTTAAAGTTGCTGCTGATTTACAAGCATTATATGGAATAATTGTTAATCCTGAGACTATTAGAAGGGTAATTCGATCTGCTGGATATCACGGTAGAGTAGCCAGAAAAAAATTCTTCGTAAGTGTAAAGAATAGAAAACTCAGACTAGCTTTCTCAAAATCCAACTTAAATAAGAATTCTGATTACTGGAATAAAGTTATATTTGCTGATGAGAGTAAAGTTAATATATTTGGTTCTGACGGTAGAATCTTGGTGTGGAGAAAACCCAGGGAAGAATTTCGCAAACAGAACTTGGTGCCAACAGTAAAACATGGTGGTGGAGGAGTTATGGTATGGGGGTGTATATCGTCCGCTGGAGTTGGTAATCATGTTTATATTGACAGTATAATGGATCAGTACAAGTATATTGACATTTTAAAGCAAAATTTGAAATCTTCAGCAAGAAAATTGAACCTTCATAAAGATTTTAAATTCTACCAGGACAATGACCCCAAGCACACTGCTTTGAACGTTAGACTCTGGCTGCCTTATAACTGTCCTGAAATAATAAAAACATCACCATAATCTCCAGACTTAAGTCCCATAGAGAATATTTGGCAAGAATTGGAATCAAGAATTCGCAAACACACCTTTTCTTCAAAACAACAATTAAAATCGGTGCTTCAAGAAGAATGGGGTAAAATCACTCCAGAAATCACAAAAAAATTAGTCGAATCCATCCCAAGAAGATTAAATAATGTTTTAAAAGTAAAAGGAAATCCAACAAAATATTAAAACCTTTTAAAAAGTAAAATTTTTGGATAAATATTTGATGAAAAAGTAAGTGTCCCATCACTTATGTGAGCCCTTTTTTGTTCCGTTCTAAACAATTGTATTTTTATTAAATTAATGTTTTAATATTTTGACAAAATGTATGTTATGTAATAATTGCTACTAACTTTAAATATGAAACACACCCAAAAAATTTTTGTACATGTTTATTTATTTATTTTATTACAGTTTCCTTTTGTAAAGCACAAGTGTCCCATCACTTTTGTGAGACACTGTATGTAGTATATTTTATGTATGAAAAATATTATATTCACGTGAACTGAATTTTTCAAGAAAACACTATGATTTTGTTTTCTGAAATCTAAACACAAAACAGTGGAAACAATTTTACTTTCTGAAAAAAAAATCAGAAAACTAATTATTTTGAAGAACATAAGAATTTTGAATTTCAATTATAAGTATATATAAATGCATTGCCCACAAAAATTGCAAACCATTATCTTCTTTTAATTCCAAAATAAAATATTTTCTGAATAAAAATTGTTTATATAATTGGTATCATCATAGCACCAGTTTTTTTATAATCTATATGAAAAAAAAGAAGAAGAATTTAAAGAAATTACTTTCATTCATATATTCAGCCACACGCATTTTCTCAAGTAAGAAAAACTAATCAGATTTACTTCTTTTCCATACATAAAATATTAGCTCTTATTTTTACAAAAGTACAAAATCAACTATAAAAGAATTACAAAAAATGGTTGGATATTTCATGAAAAGAAGAATTACA
>JAPMOR010070990.1:267414-309062 GCA_026543865.1 Argiope aurantia
AAGAATTACAAAAAATGGTTGGATATTTCATGAAAAGAAGAATTACAAAAATAAGCAATTTATAAGTTCTTAGTATTTGACTGGCATCGATCAGTTTGTCTTAGAAGTGTCACTTAAAAACATGAAGAAGAGACAGGAAAAAACAGTTCTTTTTAAACCATACCTTTCCTTCGCACAAGCAGACAATACAACAAGGTAATAAATCATTCTGGGGCTGAAAGAGCTGAAAGCGCACTTCCGAAGAAGATGAAGGTAAAATCTTCTAATGTTTCGATAGGGTACTTGGAACCAAAGGTATGGAATACTTATTTTTCATGGATATATTTATTTATGGATTCCTTTTTATTTCTCTTTATTTACTTCCGAAATATACATTTATTTATTAAAATAATGGATTTTTAATTAGTGCAAGAAAATGTAGGAAATATTTTTGCTTCAATTATTTTACTATTTTCTTTATTTGTCTCACACTTTCTATTGCAAATATTGAATAATCCTAAAATAAATCTTTCTACATGCGATGATTATTTTCCTTTATTAAGAAATGATTATAAACGTATGGCATCATGATTTAATCAAATGAATTGTCAGTTAATTAAACTTATTCGGCAATTAAGTTCTGAAATTAGTATAAAGTATGCATTGCAGCTAAGTATATTCATTTATATAAATTATTTATCTCTACATATATGTCGCATATATTTCATGTATGTCAAGAGGTATATAAAAATTCGCGAAATTTGATCTTTATGAACGCGAATTAAGACAAAATAAATAAAAATGTGTGAAAGCATTTCTAAATTTTAAGAAGAAATAGTCTGTTATTAATGGTAGTTTTATAAGAGAAACTGTATATTATTGATATATTTTTTTATTAGTCATTATATGTATCTTCTCTTAAAAATCAAAAACTTCAGAATTCAATCATTTCTAAATTCAAACTAGATTGCATCTCAATTTTTTGAGAATGTACAGAATTTTTCTATTCATATAAAACACCTCAGAATGTTTAACATTTTATGGATTAATTAGTAATTTTTTATTCCAATTACAACGTAAAAGCATATATTAATTCTAACCTATGAATTTAAGAATACGGCAATCAGGTACCTGAATTGTTACAAGCAGTAATATACATAGACTCGGTTTGTTACTTCTTTTATTAGACATACCTTCGATAAAAACTGCTTTCTCGTACATTTAGGATACCTTTATCAATTTTCAATCTAAAAAGAACCAGACTGCAATATTTTGGCAGCGAGAACATTATCATTGAGTGAATTGATTGTGCCAGTGATTCAATGCCTAGATTGGAGACGAGTACGTTAATCCTTAAAGAGCTCAATTATTTTGATCATGTGTGTTTTTTAAGTTTAGGAAAAAAATAATCAAAATGTAGGCAGAGTTGTGTTACAGAAAATTCAGTCCGAAAATCCGTAAAATCAATGGATCCGGTGTAGTGGGTGTACAGTGAAGAAAACCATTTGGCCCAATACATAAAAACGGCACTTTATACTATGAAGATACAGATTCACAGTCGAAACGTTCACGAGAACAGCATTTAATCAGCAGCACACAAATGATAAATCGTTAGTTAAAAAAACCCTTAACTGCACAAAGTATTCAAAGATATCTCCTCAAGAATAAAAACTTTGCACGATAATTCACACCTCTCAAATGTCTGCTATTCGAGCTAAACAAGATTACTGAGTTACGAACAGCGCAATGTCGAACTCAACAGTAACTAGCTAATCAGCACAAAATGCAATGCTGCAATTCACTTTACTCAATTAATCACTTGCACTCAACTCAACTAACTTCAGACATCTGATCTGTTTTTTGATAGTTACTGTTACAAAAAAGAGAAAGTTCTAGAAAGATCATGAATAAGTCATGAGAATAAGTCATAAGTCATTAGGGTAAGTCATGTTCTAATGGACTTATCAAAAAAATTCCTGAAGATTCTGAAATCTTCCATTTTGTCTCGAAATGGCCAATTGTTCTCTAACTCTGTCACTAACCTGGGATCATAAAAACGTAAACGTTCAGTATCTAACTGAGTTATTTGTAAAACTATCCTCCTGACGATAAAACTAATTCAGTTGGGAAGCAGCATTACAAATTCGCAATACTAAGTTTTCAATTATACTCGAAATTTGTAGCTCTCAACAATATTTAATATGAGATTATATATATAAAAAAAGTGATAGGAAAATAAAATTTATAATAAAAAAAATCCGGCAGGGCCAAAAAAAAAAGGAAATGAAAGTTCTCCAACTTTTCCATCAGATCGTGGTTTAAATTATGAGGTCTGTTCTCAAATCTTCATTATGTCCCTTCACTTAATAGCAATAATGAAGCGAAAATAAACAAAACAAGAACTATTTCAATTATTTGTTTTATCAATCATTTTAACAGAGAATGACTGCGAGTAAATTTTGATCCTCTCAAAAAATTATTACTTTTTAACTGCTATTCATTCCCAATATCTTCACTAAATTGTAGAGATTCAAGTCCATCCTGGAATTCCATTTCAAACTCAAATTACCTACATAAACTCAAGAGAAAACCTGATCTTTATTGCTCATAATAAAGCTCATGATTTTGATACAAGAATAACTAATAAAACTGAACATTTGAAATAACGCATTTATTAAAATTTATATGACATATATATTCATACCTCAGCATGTCTGTATTCATGCAAATTTATTATGTATTTTTTGCTTATTTGTAAATAAATATAAAATAAATTAGAATATTTTATTTATTTCTGTTTCTATTTAAATATACAATGCCTTTAAAATTATTTTTTTAGATCATTGAATCTGAAATAAAAATATTTATTTGCATATGTGGTTACTTATTCATTTTAAACAAATAAATAAATTTATTTCAATCTTAAATTGAAATTAATATGAATGAAACTAATGTATTCTGTATACGTTCATCTACATACACAAAAAATATTCACTCTAATGAAAGTGTAAAAATAACTATTCAGTTCCATATTTTCATATTAAACTATGTGCAGATAAAAAGATATTTTCTCAAATTGAAAAGTATACGAATTTAATGACAACTACGGAAGTTATCTTACAAAATTAAAGATATAATATGCAACTTCACAGCGACTAGAGTTTTAAAAGTGACTTTATTGTATTAAAATAAGAAAGATACATTCAGAAAAAGGTTTTTTTTAAAACACTAGAAATTATAAAATTTATTTCATGCAAAAATGTCGAATTTTAAACTGAATGAGTGATTAACAGAAAAGTTTGAGTGATTAATAGAAATAATTTAATTGAAACAAAACTTTATCAAATTCATATTTTTAACTTTTAATCAGTTGTGTATAGTACACTTCATACATTTAAGTCAAATATGACTTCTGCATTTTTGATAATAAAATCCTTTTTACTTTTCTTCAATTATTTTTTATGGAAGAAATTAAAATGTTATCCATTAAAATTTATAATCAATCTCAGTAAATAATAAATGTTTTACTTTCTTAGAAAAGTGTCTTGTACAAGCAAGTATGTGATATTTCAGAGATTTTGAGGCATCATAAAATGTTGAGTATTCAATTAAATAATTTCAATTATAAAAGAAGAAAAAATTAATTATTAGTAATATCTCTCCTTCAAAAATTCGGGAATAGTAAACAATCCAACTATAACACAAAGTATAATTCACTTTTAGAAATCTAAAAATTGAAAAATGTTTAAAACAGTGTAAAGTATTCATGAAATCCTAAATATAACGCAGAGTTTTATATTACCAAGAAATTGGGATATGCTTTTGATAAGTTAAATTATTTCAACATGTTCAAAACTATATTTAGTGTATGTAAAAAGAATTATATATACAGCAACATTCTTTGAAATAAAATCTATGATGTTTTCAATTACATTTAACTGGTTAAATGCTTTCAGGGAACTACGAACAAAATTGCTAACTTTAAAATAAAAAAAAAGTTTATTAAACGTGATATAAAATATCAAGACATAAGATCGTTTTTGTAGATGTTAAATGTACTATCTTACATAGGAAAAAACAGTTTTAAAGCATTATATACTTTATACGTATTATAAACTGAAAGCACAATATAGAACTTTAAAGCAACAAGAATTTTAAACCCATCCTTTACCTCATTAAAATATCAAAATATAAATATAATTTCGTCTTGTTTTATATCCTTTTAGAGTTTAATATGAAATGAAAATAAACCTTTAAATAAACAAACAGCAGTTTTAAAGCAGTAATATACTATACAATTTAAGATATATTGTTCAACTTTAAAGCAACAATAATTTGAAATCTCGTATCCTTGCCATGAAGTTTATCATTCATGAATTAGATTTCAAATTTTATGACATTGAATTTTGTAATTGTGGAAAATTAGTCATTTTTTTAGATTTAAAAATTACCTGGGTATGTTTAATATTTCAGTTGTTCTTTATATATATTTGAATAACAATGGATGTTTGAAATGGAATAATGGAATATGTCACATAAGTAGGAGGTAAAGCAAATTCATATGTTAAAAGTTTATTAGAACCCTTCCATATAAAAGTACCAACATTTAATTTAACTTTTTTTCTTATTAATATCTACTACTAATAAAAAAGGATGTGTGTATGTCTGTGTATTTCTATTGTTTGTTCTACAGAAGATTCTAAAGTTAGCACTAATGTATTTTAAAATGCGAGAATGTGCATCTCGATTTAATTGATTTGAAGTAAAGCAAAAGTGTGGTGTTTTTCCACAAAAGCTTCCGAAAATATTATTGCACAAATAAATGCTATTGTTTCAAAATTTATAAAATTTTTCTTTCAGCGAAAGCAATTTAATTGTAGGACACACGTTTTCTGAATTTCGACAACTTTAAAAAATATGTTCGCATTATCTTTTAATAATACGTTTTAGAGGTGAACTGAAACCATTTTCATTATTTCATGAAATATTTCATTGTGTCATTTTCTTCTATTATTGAAAGTGAAGCTAGAAGTATTCTGTTTAATATTTTTATATTTTACATAAAGAATAAAGAAATGAAAATACATTTCCAAGTAAAGAGGCTAAGATGTCAGGACACTTGATTCCATTACAATGATTTGTATATACAATAAATAACATGTAAACATAACACAGATATCTCAAATGCATACAGAGATCGTATTAGTGATATGAATAACGGTGTATCATTGGCGGAATTATTATTTAATCCTGAGGGTCATCACAATGGTGAAACTCCTCCCAAAGGAGGTATGCTCCGTCATCGGTAAAAGGAAATCAACTACAATCATTGCAGTACCCAACCGGAATAGGGCGAACCAGCAGCCATACCGGAAGCCTCTCAGCCCTATAACTTAGATGACTTCAGTGGGAGTTGAAAAAAAAACATGAATATCTATTAATATAATCAGGCCTCAATGTTTATCAGAATTTAATGTTTAAAAATACTTTGTTGTGGTGCCGGATCATGTGAGGGACCTCTAGTAGAATAGTTATAAGCATTTTGAACCGAAAAATGCTAGTTTTATTTTTTTAAAACTTGCTTTTAATTAAGATACTGAGCAAAATATGTAATTTATTAGAAACAAGTTGGATAAACAAGCCAAAAATCTTCCAAAATGTTTAGAAACATTTTTATCTAAATATTTTCACATTTCATACACATCAAATATAATTCTAAAGTAAAAAGTAGCTGTTCTCAAACAGAATACCTAACACAAGATTTGGGTATGATGTGCAATATTGAAACAAAAATTCCGGTGTGCAGTTCTTCCTTTTCGATACATTGCTATACATTTTAAAAATGTTCAGACATAATGAATGCATTTTTTTACGAATCAAACAATAACAGTTTCTGAAAAATATCCAGTGAAACGATTTTAAGGAACTTATATCCGTATGAAAGAATTATAAAGGAATAAAGCGACTTTTATCATACAAAATATCAAAATCTTTTTCAAGAAGTTTTTTTTTTGTAATTTCTTGATTAATTGCAATTTTTATCATTAAAAAGAAGTAATTTCTGATTAGAAAATACAGTGATACAATGTCCTTTATCATATGAGTAAGAAATTTTTAATATATTACAGTAATTTGAGATTCCTGTTACATTAAAACCAAAATATTCCAACATTTCATTAAAAATATCAAGTGAAACGTTTTTAAAAAACTTATATATTGAAATTTCTAAAAGATTAAAGATTTTTTAAGTGACTTTATTTTTTCATATAACATATCAAATTATTCCAAATCATTAGAAATATATTTTTATAATTTCTTGATCAAGACAGTTTTTCTTATTTAAAAGAAGTACTTATTGACTAGAAAATAGCTATTACGTTTTATCAGTTTTTGATACAATGTTCTGTGTCATATCATTAAGAAAGTTCTAAAATATTACAGTAGTTTAAGATCCTCATTGCATTAAATATCCAAAATATTCCAGCATTTTATAAGTATTAAATATAATTTTGAGTTTTAAAAATCTACTGTATCAACAACCAGTACGAAAAGTTCATTGGAAACTATGGCAGGAAATTCATATTACAACTTGGGACTTTTAAAGAAACAGATTTTTAAGCTCGGATTTCGTTGCATTAAAATACCGAAAATATTCCAAAATCTTTAGCAATTTTCTCTCTGTTCCTCAAAGGAATTTAGTTTCTTCTCCTCTCTTTCCTGTGCAATTTACCTTATCTCGTAATAATAAGCTTCTGCAAACGAAATCTCCAGGTCTCTCGAATCATTTCTTTTAATCGCAGTATCCAACACGCTTTTCACATTCTTCCTATTAGTATTCTGCCTCCATTCTTCCCCATCCCCGAGACTCATTTAAAGGTCTTATCTTTGTTCTTTGGGATAAGCTGAGCGTCTTGGGAATAATTCCCTCGCCATTGTTATCCTGGCAATCTTTCTCATAAGCCAACCCATGGGCTAGAAAAAATACCAAGTTTTACTCCTCCCCAAATCCGTCAACACTAAACTTTAATGGGCTCTGACATTAAATTCCAGCCAATTGCATTACGGGAGCTGTTCTCTTGCTAAAGATGCCGTTGGAGCGACGGGTGCGATTTTATGTCACGGCAGGTATTACAGGAGATTTTAGGGATGATTTGGTCCGAGAATGCTGGTTGGAGAAAGGGAATAAGTTATTTTACGGGGTAGTAATGGAAATTCTTTTTAAGTGGTTCCGACGATGTCTGAAGAATTGTTTCGTCAGTTCGAGGATTTTTTTTATTAGAATTTTATTTTTTCTACCAAATATAGTTAGTGAATTACAGTTTAGCTATATATTAATTATTAGAATAAATATTAATTTAGCTGTTAATAAAATAACTAAGGGTGGTTATATACAAGGTGACTTCCGTGACAAGGTCTTTTCGTGATTATTATTTTAAAAATCTATTATAACTTGACTTATGGTTGTTTCGCTATGTTGTAAAAACGGTTATAATCTTTTTAATAAAACCATTTATATTAATAAATTTAAATATTAGGCCCTTGGCATCCTATTCCCGCGATGTATTGTAAACATTTCGGTTGTTGCACTAGATATATCTTCTATACTCCTAACATTAAGCATATCTGCATTTTGTGTGTATTTGGCGATGCAAACACACCTCCTTTATGTAAACCCAAAATAAAACTTTCCATTAAGTAACATCTGTTGAACGTGGATATCGATGACATTTTCGGCATGATTTCGTTGAAATCATTTCAACAAAAGTAAAATCATTATTACCGCATTAGATGCTCTATATTTTGAACTAAAAAAATAAGAACAAGCCTATTTCAAAATAAAAAATGTTCTGTATTATATTCAACAGTTCATAATAATTTTTTAAAATCGGGGAAAGACTTTTGTAATCGAATATTGTAATCGATTTATTACTTTTTGAACTTAATTGACTCTTTCAGTCATGCCATTATCTTAATAATAAAAACGATAATTCTAAAGATATATAATTTAAAATCCATTAACAGTTCAGCACACGCACGGGATCTTTTTGACCCCATACTTTTTTTTGTTTTAGATATTCTAGGAATTTATAAAAATTTACATTTGTTATTACTTAGATTTTCATGGATGAACCAGAAGAAGGTTAGAACAACAGAAATTAATAAAAAGATACATCTCTTTTTTTTTTACCGGAGGATTGGGATCTGCGTGTGACCCCTGTGTATGCTAGCATTTCAGATCGTTTAATGTTATGGCTACAGCAGCGTGGAAATTTGAGCAGCAGAGATTCCGAAATTTTCTTTTCAGTGTTCATGATGATAGTAAAAAATTACTATAGCTCAGAATCGTCAAATATTGATGAAATTCTGGAAAATAATCATGATGCAGAATCTAAATAAAACACGGATTCTGAATACTATAGAAAATCCAATTGAAAGACTTTTTCTGATATAGAAAAAAAAATGACAAATCCTATCACAAAATGCATTTTCCTGTAATATGAATACATTTTCTTGAAATTTATGTTAGAAATTCATTTATTTTGAATGCGGAAAGATGAAATTGTTTTTTAGTATATATGTAAAAGTTATGAAATCTCAAAGTTTTAAGTTTGAACTTCTTCACATAAAAATTTTCAAATGTAAACTATATAAAAAATATAAATTTCCAATATACAGAAAAAAAATTTAAAAATAATAAATTTTATATGCATGGAAATAATACAGAAATTGTATGACAGAAAAGGCAAATTCCAATTTCGGTTTTTCTTATTAAAAATCGCATTTTTTTTTCAAAATATCATATCTACGTGAAAAATTATTCATATACTCTGACTATATTTTATTTTCATACAAATGTCCAATAAGGTAAGCAATAAATGCTTGGCAATTTGAGATGAAATTGGCAGCGTGCGTATGTTAATGTTTAAAAAAATAAGTACAATAAGGGTTAAATTAGCAACTAGGCACGCTGTCTTTCATTCTGTAATGCTTGGTTGATTTTCGATTTTCGAATAATATATGATTACTTCTCATCTTTTCTTGTCTGATGGAGTTAGCCGAGTGGGCAAATGAACGGTTGGTTACATAGTCACTGTTGCTACGGTTGTCTTCCTTTTTCATACTTAGTTTTACCATTTTAAGACTTCTCTGCTTTGTCTTTGACCCACTACTGTTATTCTCGTCCTTTTTTTTTTTTTTAAAGAAGAATTGCTTGCCGATCTGTAGCTCGAAAAATATCAATCCAGTATATCATTTGATGAATAAGTAAGTGATGTTTGAGTGCCGTATACTTCTTTGCCAGCAGAAATAGTTTGGCGTTTGCATACCATTTATAAGAAATTATTATATCAAATCTGTCTCATTGATATTAGTTTCATTTTGTTATTTTAATTTGTTTTGCACATAATAGAAGGATATAAATTATAATTCTTTTTGATGGGACAATTACGTTTTCTAAAAATTTCTGTGTGTAAATATCTTAAAATTATAATGTTTCAAATATTATACAAATATATATGCATAGAAAAAGTATACAATGTTTTTGATTATTATAAATTCATTTTCAGGTCAAAAACAAAATATTTTGAATACCGTTTAAAATAATGATTTTAATATTTTATAGATGAGGATTCCACAATTTACACTAAGACGCCATGATAAATTAGACGAAAAGTAGCAATCTTTAAAAAAAAATCCTGTCATGTTTTTCTCTGTCAAAATAAGTAGTCTATTTTTTCCGTCTTGCTTGTAAAAGAAGTATTATATATTCTATTGCAAGCAAGAAATAGTATAGCATTTGTATCCCATTTATAAGAAACAGCTTCATAAAATCCATGCTCATGATATTAGTTATATTTCTTCCATATAATAAATATTACTCATAATTGTAAGACATCCTAATTTTTTTTTTCTGAAATGACAACGTTTTTTTTTCTCAAAATTTCTTTGAATAAAAGTCTCAAATTTATAATGTTTCAAATATTATATAAATATATGCAAATAGAAATAATATATATTTGTTATTGATAGTTTTAGATCAATTTTCAAGTCAAGAACGGATATATTTTAAATATCTTTTAAAATAATACTTGAAATTAATAACTTGGATTCAAGAATTTAAACTAAAAGACGATGATAATGTAGTCAAAAAGTAGCTACCTCTCAAAAATGAAATTTACCCATTTATGTTGTTTTTTTTCATCATAATGTAAGATATGAATATGAGAACATGATTGCGTTTCATTCATACAAAAAATAGGAAAAAAAATTCTATCCGTTATGAAAGTATAATAAATTTAAATCCCATTCCTTCAAATAGCACCACATTATAAGAAACAATGTATTCAATTTTCCTTCTCATTTTTTTTCCTGTTTTTGATTATTGATATGGGGAGTAAATAAACCGAAGAATGGACTCTCATTATATTGAAATACTTCTCTTAATCAAATATTATCTGCCGAGACGCATCGATATTCACTTAAGCTTGCAGATTGCCTCCTTTTTAATTTGGTTTCCATTATTATTTTTATTCTTTTATAATTTTGCAATAAATTTCAAATGCGACGTCTTGCAGAAGAAGATGCTTTAATCTTGAAAATGTAAATTATTGCACATGCAAATGTTTCTTGTAAGAAGCTGACTTTATGTAATCAGCATAGAATTGATTACTTTACTTGTATTTCCTATAAAACTGATATCTTTTAACCATAAGTGACTAAAGAATTTGATAAAATCATTTCTACTTTTATGTTAAAAAAAAAGAATAAAGCTGAACCCAACACAGTGCTGGTTAACATAGATTTTAAGTACATGTTTTGAATAATATCTTTTCAAACATATTTCTAAAAAAAAGTAATATTTTAAGCAGTGTATAAACGCAAGGCTGAAACAGCCATAATTACAAAGCGAATCATAAGCAGAACTAACATATTATTTTAACTCAATAGTCTATTACAGATATTATTATAGTCAATGAGGTTATTACAGATATTAACTTAATTTAAAAATCTCTAATATTAGTCAACGAGGATTTATTAATAATCTATTCAATAGCAATTAAATTATTAAAGTGTAAACTTCGATGACAGTTTCACTGTTTTGAAATTTAAGATATATATTTTTTAAAATCTGAACACAGTGTTTAATTAGTTTATTTAGTCATATTAACGTCCAGTTTTAAAGCAATACTAGGTCTATTTTGGGACGGACCTCGTAATTTTGAACCGCGGTCAGATGACGAGGTCAACATCTGAGCTGGCACCCCCTCCCCTCTCCACACCCCGTCATACCAGAAGGAAGACGTTTGGCCAGGACGTTAAACGTGCACCAAACCCTGTGGTTCTGAAGCCCAGACCTTACCAACAGGCCACCGTGGCCCTCGAAATACAGTGTCTTGTCATTAAAATTTATCGAGATTAATTTTAATTAGCTTCGTTTATTTTACTTGTATTTTTAACTAACCAGTAGCTATCCAAGATTATTATTGTTTTGTTTGTTCACCTTGTTTTTAATTGAATGACAGTCGCAATGACAGTTACACGGGATCTGAATGTAATTCTAGCTCCGACATTAATTTTATTCCTCTGAAATTCTAGACACCTTTTATTTATAATTTATTTTCTCCTTGAAGATGCAGGAGAGAGTTGTTATGTTACTTAAGGAAGTTAATTAAATGCGTATCAACTGACTATATTGGCTAAGGAATCTGTTGTAGAATCAGGGTTGTGCAGTTTCAGTGACTGATAAATTTCATGTTTGAAAAAAATCTTGCCTTGTAGTACTATGGTTTCATCAATGATAAATTAGCATGTTCCTTTTTATATAACAGCAATATCTTTCTTTATCCAAATTCTAGCATGATTAACAAAAAAAGAGTTTAATTCTTCCCTTTAGTTTCCATTAAAGTTAAAATATTGCATACTTAGAATGAATTATTGCGAACTGGTTAAAAATATCGATAACAGGAAGAAAACAGAGTGCATCCTTTCTCTCTGTTACTCAGTAATATGGATTTTTTTATTACACTTCAAGGTATAGAAAAAAAAATATTAGAGTATTTATTCTGAACTTTTTCAGAATCCCCTATTAAGTGCACAGCTGTTATGACCACCAAATAATTATTTAAATTACTTTTTTTTTATTGCTCAGTGGAAAGTATATACCTTGGCAGATTTAATTCAATATTAGATATATTGATGAGATTCTGATGTAAAACTTGTATTTTAAAATTCATTAATTTTGCTTGTTTAGCTTCTTAGTTATCACTTTCTGTTACCACAAGCACAAAACTTGTATTTTAAAATTCATTAATCTTGCTTGTTTAGCTTCTTAGTTATTACTTTCTGTTACCCACAAACAATCAAGTCATTAGAATATGAATCTCATTTAGTGTGAACTCAGTACTCTATTGTTAAAAAAATAGAATAATTTGTATTATTAGGATGAAGTAGAATTATATCTACAAATATTCAAATCTTATATATAAAATATGTTCGGCTACTTTCACAAATAGTATATAGGTCTACCGTACCTGCCAATTGCATTAATCTACACCATTCCATATTGGAATTACTTTATTAACTTGAATACGAAATTATAGATGAAACACAGTCAAATTCTTGACGAATCTCGCTAGAAATTTGATAAAGATTTACATTTTAAGTCTTACATTTTTTTTCACAGCAAGACAAACAAACTTCCTTTAAATGGACTTCATTCGAAATCCACTAGAAATCTACATATTAGGTGTGCTTACCACTAGCTAAATTTCATCTATTTAGCTTAAAGTAATTTTGAGTTGTCATGTAAATAGATACATAGAGTGACAAATTATTATAAACCTGCTTTTTGAATTTAGTGATCTTCTTGTGGATTATAATATTTTATCTTTATATATTTCATATAAGGATGAGTAAAAAAGACAAAAAAATGTTGCACAGCAAATAAATAAATAAATAAACGGATATGTATTGGTTCTCTGAAAGAATTTTATAATATTAAGTATTAGGACTACTAATAAACCTTCCTTGAACATTCCATTACGAAACTCTATAGACTTCTCTACCTGCAGTTCCAAAAGACTTAACAGCCCACTCAAAAAGAAAGCTTAACAAATGTTAACTAATTAAATACTTCATCACACTTATACCTTCTGTACTAAAAATAAAGTATCTACTACATAATTAAAAGAAATAAATAACTTTCGTCTTTCACACAACGGCTTTGTTTCTCCTCTTTTGTAGAATAGACATTAAAGAAATCAAACTAAGTAACAAACAACTCCCTCGCGCTTAAGTTCTCAACTCTTAACGTCTTTATTACTTACTTCCTAACAAATCTTGAGCCCTGGAAGCTTCCGCTGAACGTCTCAACCTTAAGCTGATTACGTCATGACATTTCTTAAGGCCATTCCCTTCTTCATCTTTGACTCGTATTAACAGCAATACAATGTCCTAGAACGTTTCTTTTTTCTTTCTGTCTCACTTTTTTTTTTCGCCCTTTCCTTTTTAAGGACTTACGTGATGCCGTTTGGCCCCGTGGATCAGGCGAGGAAATAAAGCTTAAGATGCCTATGGCATCTGTTGGCCATTTGGGTCAAATCGAAGTAAAGGAAGGTTAAGTAAACAAGGGATCCCCTTGCTTATGTGGTCTAAAAGGATTAGGTGATAAGATCTTATTTGTGTAATATATATTGTGAGAAAGGATTTTGGGTAGACATAAACTTAACGATATTTTCAGTAGGACCAAAATTCTACTTTCTAAGGAAGCCAATGCTAAATATTTTGAACTGAACGAAAGACGTCGAATGGGAAATCCATAAATGTTGTTCAATTCACATATGTTACATACATGCTATAATTTATTGCTTAAAAATATAACAGAGTAATATAAATTATATTTTATATGGATTTTTAACCTTTTAATTTTTTTTCGTAAAATTTATTGAAACATTGCAAGAAATGGAAGGTAAAATTCTTCATTTAAATTATACATTTAAACTTCATATATCTCTAGTTTATTCTTGTATTCAGTCGATGCATGTAGGTTATTTTGATTCAATCCAAATTTTAAAAAAAGAAGCAGTTATTTCCAGGATTGAGCTAACATAAATTGCACTCTGTTATTAGAGTTTTCAGACCGTCATTTATTGTGAATGGAAAAAACAAATTGTTATATTTATTAATATTTCGATTATCAAATAACAGAGACAGGTTCTACATAGAGAATAGGAAAATTTTATCTAAGATTTTGATTAAATAGATCGCAAACTCATTTACTTTTGATAATTTAATGATGGTATTTTGCTTACAGTGGTATGTGGTGTCATCAAAATAATCTGCAATTTTTATGATTGTAGAATTTAAAAACACTCAAATATAGTCTATTATCAAAAAAAATGTTCTACAATTATATTCAGTTTTAAATGAACGATTATTATGAGTAAGACGATGAATATAGTACTGACTGGTGTTTCCTATTGATCGTCAAGGTATAAAGGCCTGGAATTGGCAGGCAATAAGTGGAAGCGATTTATCGTAATATTTAATGGCGGAAAAATTAAAAAGTGTTTAACCACATCTATACAAGGTAAATTATGGAATTTATCTTATTTCCAGTTACGATTAAGCAGATACGAACATATAACATTCGGTATCTCTTAAAATTATTTCATGTTGAACATAACATAGTCAGACGTCCGCCTTCCCATAAATACTGATATGCTGAATTTTATTCCATCCTAGCCATTACTTGAGGATATAATTGCAAGTTGTCAAGAAACAGCACTATCCCATGCCAGAGTACAACACTGCCTCACAGGGGAAAAAATCATCAACTCTTTTAATTTAAGACCTTTCTAATCATTACACAACATAGCAATCTCCTCAAGAAGATCTACAACTAAGAAATCCTCAATTCCATTGGCAATATTTTAAAGGTAAATAAAGGTCATGATATATAATAAATCTTTTTTTTTTCAGATAGAATTGATAAAAATTTATGAATCAAAGATATAAGTGCAGAAATACTTTCATTAATCTGAGAGATGGCAATGGCATTCTTTAGCAATACCTCAAATTGTTGAGTTTTCCAATGAATTTGTATTTTGTTTCCTTTACTGTGTCAAAGTTCACATTAGGTGATCAATAAGGAATTCTTCTGTCTTTCCTCACTGTTGCATTCTCTCCGTTTTTCACACAATAATTTGTCATCTTAGCTTAATGTCTCGTTTGGTGAATTTTAAAAATCCCGTGACTTGTAATTAGTTTATTGAGAAAGTCTCATTTTATTCGATTTATCTATAACTTCATAATAATTATTATAATTCTACAATAGTTAGCGAATCACTATTTAACCATGCAGATATAGTTAAAGTAAAAATATTCCATGATAGATCACTAATGTATTATTAATATACATTATACACAAATTCAGGAGATTATAAAAATTAGAACAGGAATTAAATTCAGTATTAAAATAATTCATATGTTTACACAGAAGAGAAGAAACTATATATTATATTAAATTATACAATATAGTATAATAATATCATATATACATGATTTTTATCTTGTGCTATGCCAAAGAGTACTTTTTATATTAACATTGTTGCATTGGTTTTCATCGTGCTATCGGAACGATATGTCCACGCGGTTATTTGTATGTTTAACTCAGTGAAAACGAAACATCATAAGTTCAAGGAAACTTATAAGTTCAATATTGTTATCATTCCTACATAACTTTCCTCTTCTTATAGATGTATTTTTCTTCAAGGTATATTTTTGGGGGGTACTGTTCCATTATTTTCTTTTGCTGTTGCATTTATGCTGTCCTAAGAGGGGTATGTCCACTCTGCTATTTTGTTTGTTTATTCAGCGGTGAAGAAACATCACAATTTTTTCATCACAGACTTCCTTGAATTTATGATGAAACACTATACAAATTCCAGGAAATTTTAATATCATTTCTGTGTGATTTTACACTACTTCTACTGTACTTTTTCTTCTGTCTCTTTTATACTACTGTCGGAAAGGTATATCCACAAAACTAAACTTGCCCTATCATACACTGGTGGGCAAAACTTAAGCAACAGATATGTTTTTTGCCATAACTTCACGAGAAATTATCTGAGAGACATGAAATTCAGAAATGAGATGCAGCATTTTCTTCTGAAAGAATGAAGAAAGCATAGTTGCGCAGAAATGAATACAATGCATACAGTATGGAATCAAACAAAAAAAAAGGCTTTATTGAACTCATAGTATCGTTACACATGATTGTCTGTCCAAGAGGAAGAACACCAAGCAGATGTTCCTTAGTATGGGATATGCCCTCCCCTTACTGCAATGGTTGCTTCGCACCGTCTCCCCATACTCAGGACCAGATTGTCCAAAAGTTCTTGAGGTAAGAGTGCGCATTCCTCAATCAGCATCTGCTTAAGTTGTCGGGTGTTCCCAGGAGGATGTAATCATGCTGCAAGGCGTCTCCCCAAAGCATCCCACACATGTTCTATCGGATTTAAATCAGGGGAGCACGAAGACCAATCCATTCGAGTGATATCTTCACTTTCCAGGAGCTCCTCAACAGCATGAGTCCTGTGTGGCCGTGCATTGTCATCCATACAAACGAAGTCTGATCCAATGGCACCTCGGAACAGACGCACATGGGGAAGGATCACCTCCTGACAATAGCGATCTCCAGTTACAGAGCCTCTATCGAAAACGTGGAGCTCAGTCCGCCCGTTCATTATAATGCCTCCCCAGATGACAACTCCAGGACCACCGAAACGGTCTCTTTCCGTGATGTTACTGGAATGAAACCGTGTCCCGACCTCTCTCCAAATCAACTGGCATTGGGAATCGCTTGTGGCACTAAAACGACTCTCATCTGTAAAGAGGACACGACTCCATTGATGAAATGTCCAGTTTTTGTGCTCCCTGCACCACTCTAAACGGTGCCGCCGGTGGGAAACTGTCAAAGAGATGCAGTGTTCAGGACGGCGGGCGAATAGGCCACCTTTGTGAAGGCGTCTGGACACAGTAAAACGCGACACTTGTCGCCCCGTTGCTGCACCCAGTTGCTGAGCAATGGCGCTTGCTGACTGGTTTCGGGTTCTTTTCGCCTGCAGGACGATATGTCGGTCATCCACTGCAGTTGTTTTCCTGGGGCGGCCACCACCAACCTTTCTCACAGCTGTACCTGTGGTTTGGAAGGCTTTCCAAGCGAGCGAAACGACACTTTTGTTGATTCCGAACTCTTCAGCTACACTGGTCACACTACGCCCTCCTCCAGCTTTCCGATCATTCTTCCACGTGTGAAATCGTCCAGGTGATTTCTGCTAGCCATATTTCACGAATTAACTCACGTGCACTTGAAGTGAATGCCTTTAATTGCGTCTCCGTCCTTCCTTTTATTGTAGTGTTTAGCTGCGCGCGCCTTCCGCACGTGTTTTGCGTACGCTCACTTCGCCTGTGACGTTTTGTTCCTGATATTTGCATACGCATGACCTTTCTCTTGAATTACGTGTTCATTGTACTGATCGCAAGAACTCCTTTTCTGCAATTTCATGGCTTTCTGCTTAAAATTTACATTGTTGCTTAAGTTTTGGACACCAGTGTAGTAACTTCAGGTGGATGAGGCATAATGGGAAATTCTTTTATTATTATTCCATTATAAAAGTACTATGCTACCCCAAACGTTTTTGATGGAAGCTGCATAAAAATTGTAGCTTAAGGAAGTGAATTATAGAGAATTAATTTTAATGAATTAAGCAATTTTTTATATTTTCTATTTAATGGGAGGAATCTAAAAAATGATTTAATTTCTTTTTAAGATATCTACAAAAATTTAAACGTAACAAATATTGTGCAACTCAAAATATAAGAATATCTGACATGGTTAAGTTATACTTTACATTTTATTTTGTTAATCTTATAATAGTTCTCTCAGGTAGAAACATATGTTGATTATTTTGTAGAATGAATCTTAGTTATGGTTCTTGATTCATACATAAAATGACTCAAAATATATAATATGAGATATAGTACACGTTACCAAGTAATTTTCTTGTCAATTTGAAACTATCGAATATTAAAACATTAAATGCATAATTTACAAAATTCAAATTTCCATAATTAGTTTTCAATAAAGTAGGTATAAAATAAATTAAACCTCGTAAAACTGTTCTTGCTTGGCTACCGTTTTAATATAATTATTCATTTTCAGCTCAGATATTATATTACACACATACAAAGATCAACTAGAAATTTGTACTCATTTAGTTTAAAAAATGCTTTATAATCATGTAAAGCATGCGAAAAGATATAAACTGATTAAATTCATCATTCTGTTCTTATTGCAGTTGAAGTATTTTCGGATTTCCAAATAACAAAATATTAAAAATGAGCTTGCCTAATTTAATTTCACTGTAAAATTTCATGTATATTATAGCTAGAGTAAAATAATTTGCAATTCTCTGAGGCGATCTAAAAACTTAGATTTAAATAGTGACAACTTTGATAGAATCAATGCAGAGAAATGTTTTAAATTTACTATTATATTCATGTTTCTGGTTTTACCATTCTATATTAACCTAATGCCCCATTTGCTTAAAGATTAACTAATTGAATTATCCTTTAAAGGCTAGATAAGAAATCTTTTTAAGTCTACAAAAAAAAATATGTACTTTTCTGCTCCTCTGACTGATAACGAATCCCCCTTCCCTCCCAAGTTAGTCACAAAATGGTAACTCCTGAAATGGGAAGCAAGAAAATTATTACACACATTCAAGCATTGCTCAGTCATCCATTATCGTCTTCTCATTATTCGTGAATAACCATTCTGTTTGAAGGCATTCGGCATCTTGCCAGGGATATGTTTTTATGCGCTTCAGCTTCATTAATTATGGGATCTATTGCAGGGAGGGGAGGGGGGGGGATTGTTGCTCCAACGCTTTTAGAAACAATAGCTACTTTTACATATAAAAAAATTGATAGGCATTAAAACTACAGTCTAAATAATTATATTAATTTGAGCGATTATAAATTTATAATGGCTTGTAATAATTTTATGTATTCCGTTTATTTGTCCTTGGAAATTTCGAGAGGATGTGGTTTTATTTATTAAACACGTATGGGAAATGGTTGTACAAAGATCATTAAATTTCAATAGGAAAGAACATTTCGGTTTTTGTGTAGTTTTATAATTCTGATTTTTATTTATTTGCTAAATGTATGACAATAAGGTGAATTAAATCAATGACCTATGGAAAATTTTGAATTTTATAATATTAAATCAAGAAAAATAATATTTGTGTAAAAAAATTCTTTTAAATTTTTTTAAACATGTTTCAATGAAACATATCACATTTAATAATTGGTTTACAATAGTATTTTGTATTTGTTGAACTTTTTAAACATAATTTCTTGGAAGATTTTTGAATTTTTAAATGTTTCAATTATTTCTACAGAGGCCTATGCCATTTAATACTTGTTTCACGCGAGACTTGTATTTTTTGTGCTTTTTAAACATGATTTCTTGGAATATTTTTAATACCTGAATGCTTTAATTATTTCTACAGAGGCAGATGACATTTAATACATGTTCCACGCCAGTATTTGTATTTTTGGAACGTTTTCAACGATAAAATATTTTCTCTTAAGAATTCCCTCTGATCGCTACTTAACTTTATGATTTCCAGTAAATACACGCAGTAGTCATCAAAATTATTCGAGCAACTCTGTAATTTTGTTATTTAATATTATACCATTTCCACAAAATTGGTGCCGATGGAAATTACCCAAGAAGATATGCTTATTTTTTGTTTAATTAGTAACTAGAAATTTTCTCGTTATATTAAACGAGATTATTCATTAATTCGATCCGGTATGCATTTTTATATATGTGTATCTAATTCCTTTACAAAATTCGCAGTAGTTCTTGAGTTATAATTAATTTTGTTTGCTTAAAACAAAACTCCGATGAAAAGAAACAATCCACTGAGGATCGTACATTAAGTAAATCTCAGACTACTAAAATTAAAAAGTGCATTTCATTCATTTCATTTCACTGAAATTTCAAAAGCATTTACCAAATATGGCTAATTTATTTTTAAATTCCAATTATTATATGCTTTTTCTTTGGAAATTCAAGTTATGGAAATTAAACTATGATTGATCTTACCCTAAATATTTCATTACCAACCTAATTTATTTTTATTGTGAATAAAATGCATTAGTTCCAGTATTTTTAAGTGAATTTTTATTTCATTGGTAAAAAACAAATCCGTATAATAGATTTTTAGTTAAAGGAATTTATCAGCCTTATTATAGAAAATGAAATTTTATTTTCATGTCGTGAGAATACAATTAGCATGACTGTATCAAATATGAACTTAAAATATGTCAGTGGATTTTATTAAAATATAGTTTTGTGCTAAGGTTATTTGAATTTCTTTCTATTTAAATTTTATTTTAGTTAACTTCATCCAATAAATTTATGTGACGAAAACTAGTTATTTATTGTCTAATTTGATCGGAATACTGTTGGTGATGATGTTGCGAATTACACATAATTAAATTAACTGGAAATAATAAAGAGGAGTAATTTAGAAATATTAAATAAGAGATACAATAATAATAGATGATTTAATCAACCTCAGAAAGGATATAAAAGTGAATATATTTGGAAGAAAAGAAGTACACATTCGAGTGACAAAAGAGTATGCAGCAGTAATGTTTTTTCCTCTTTGAAAATGACTACATTAGATTTCATGAAAATCTATATATTCAATTTATGTATACACTAAAAAAACAGAAATACATTTTGGAATTTAGTGCAGCATACCTGATAAAGAAAACAGAAAGCTTTCAAAATTACAAGCGAAGAAAGCAAGTCAAACACCCTCTCCAGCCGAAGTCGGCATTCCTCTTCCTCTGGTTTTTATGAGATGCAAAGTTTCGTAGCTGGAGGAATCCTCCAAGCATATCCTCAGCCATTGCCAACAAAAGCCAAGTTGAGATATTTTTCTCCAACAATTAAAATTTTTCTGAGTATTTGCGAAGAAACTAATAATAAAGGGTGTCCCAAAATTAACTCAAGATTTGAATTTGTCACCATTCGTGCAGTAAAGTATAGGCAACCCCATTAAAAAACGGTTTTGCAGCCGATAGTTTAGGGTTAGTGAAAATGAAACGTTACATAACAGAACAACGAGATTTATTGTTAAACAATATTTAAAAATAATGAAAGTCTAGTGACCACAAATCGAAAATTTGGGAATTGGCCCCGTAGATCTTGTGATTTAACACCATTGAATTTCTTTTTATGGGGTTTTTTGAAGTCAAAGATCTATACCAATAAAAGATCTATACCAAAGATCTATACCACAAGTACATTGGCATTAAAGGTGGTTAGGTTATGTTCTTAAGGATTTTTAGCACAAAATCCATATCTGGATAGCATTAACGGAGGAAATTCAATTCTGCATCAATGAAATTCAGCCACATTTATGCAAAATGGCCAGAGAAAATATCGACAGTAAGACAATGTCCATGGTAAATATCGACATGAGTATGTGCCATCTAAACCATGGATGCTATTTGCCTTATGTTTTGTTCCATACATAACCCTATCTTGTGTACTTTACAATTCAATAAAAATATAACAATTTAAATGAAAAAAACTGTTTGTTATTTAATTCAAATCTTGCATTAACACGTTGTTCTATCATGTAACGCTCCGTTTTTACTAACCTTAAAGTATCAGCAATCAAATGGATTATTTTAATAAGGTTGCGGTTAATTTTGGGACACTCTTAATTATGAGCAAGGAATCATAGTTTCGAGCTTGCAATTATATATTAGCATTGGCAATATTCATAATAACTGCCAACAAATAGATATGAATCAGAAATTATACATGAAAAAATATGATGAAATGATAACATGATAAAATATCACATCTTAAATGGAAACGAATGGCAGAAGAAAACATAAGAAAGCGTGCCGTTAAAATTTACTGGCTCTCACGTCAAAACACGTACTGTGGTGGAGAGAAAACAATGTTCAGCATAGCGAGATACAGTAACGTAAAAATCATATACATCAGCCCCTCTAAATAAATAAAGAAGGGGATACCACTCTACTCCTACACATGATGAACGATATAAAACGTCAACTCCAGCTGCTTCGCCAAAACTACCCTCTTCTCCCTTTCTCCTTCTTTTGAACGAAAAAAAAATACAGAAGAGATTATATCATGAATGATGGTTTTGAAATAGGTAGTCTAGTGTTAACTGTTCACTACTTCATCTAAGAGTGGTGGACAGCCATTTAGGCGGTAGCTTCAATCCATGGCACTAGATAATAAAATAGTAATAGCGGTTGAAATGTCAACGTGATTTCGCTAGGAAGAATTTTAAATGACAGGTTATGAGGGGAGTTTCCGGGATTACTCGGAGGCCTTATGGTCAATTAAGTCGTGAAAGCTTCCGCAGACCCTAGAGAGATTTTAGGGCGTTGAAATATGTGCTTCATCATTACTCCAGGGACGGCAGAGAGATTTTCTTAAATAAAGTGTCTTTATAAATCTCAACGAGTCCACAAGTTTTGGGAAGAATGAACTTATTAAATTGATGTGTCTTCATTTCTTGTTTCTCTACCATTTTTGAAATGGTAGAATAAATAAATAAATTTTGGCTAATGGAAACTTTTAAAGTAGCCTTTTTAAATCGCTAACTGCTTTGGAGGAAACTTTCAGTATGAGTTTTACAAGTGAATTCGTTTGTCTACTTAAATGTTAAGTTTAAAGTTTAAAAATAATTTTACACATTTTATAATGATTGAAAGCGTTTAAAATTAATATTTAGCAGCTTTACATTGTTTATGATTTTCTATTAATTATTAAAAGGGTCTTGTATTAAAACTATTTTGCATACCGTTTTAAGAAGCATGCGATTGGTAGAATTATTATATATTCAATTATTTTATCAATTTTTGGTAGTTAAAAAATTTAGTTATCCATTATTGTTAAATAAATAGTTTTGTGTAAAACTCGTTAACAAACAAAAGAGCCAAAACACTCTATAGTTTGTTACGCGAACACAAGTTCAGTTTTCAAAATTGAAGAAAAAAAATAATTGAACTTATTTTAAGTAATTTTATAAATTCTACTATTTATTCAATGGTTTGTTTATGATATAGTAATGCATGATAATTAGGGATTGCAAAATCGGACCAAAAGTTCAATACTGGGATTAGGTATTTTTTAGATCTTAATACCGTGATACCGGTTTTTATACCAGTATTAGAAATTTTAGGAAAAGAAAGAAAACACGTATGTTTCTTTGTTTTACTTACCAGTTTTATTAGAGAATGTAAATATCATAAAAATAATTTGTAACTTAAATTATAACAGTATATAAAGAATCACAAAAAAGTAAAGGAACATCTTTATTTAAATCACAATAAAGTCTTGATGTTGTTTCTGATCCAAGGTGGTATAGATGCGCTGTACCACCTCCATGAAACCAAAGATCTCTTAAAAGTCTAAAAGCAATAGCGAATTCCATAAAATCTCAAAAATCGTAAAATTTAAACAATTAAGAATTTAATTGGGGGAGGCTAGATCTGCCTTGCACCAAGGACATTCAGAAAGATCCTCCGTCCGTTTCGAAGGTGAGGGATTTAGTGTTTCCACTTAAAAAACGAGAGAGAGTCGTTTGCTGTTTTCTAGAGATATTCAGACTGTGACACCAACCGGGACTCTTACCAAAGTGCCAAGGGTGAGCAGGTGGGACTCTCCAAAATGTACTCGACTCCATCTTTTTGATAGAGGAGATTCAGAATAAGTTAGTGTTGCATCATCATGCTATATGTCAGCTGTGGCAGTCTTAGCTAAATTATTCGCTATCTTATTACCATTTAAACCAACATGAGAGGGGGGTCCTCTGAAAGTGTATAGAGTGTTCAGTGGAAAGCCTGGCAATAATAATGTTTAGATAAACAAAAAAAGTGTTAAACTTCACTATTCCGTCTGTGGTATTATTACAAATTTGTGAAATGTGATCTTAAAAACATAATGCATCAATTGTATTGTCATTAAACCTGGAATGTAATATTGTGCAAAAATTATCAGCTGTCGAAAACACTCTTTTGGCATCAACGATAGTTGGTGGTACTGTTAGCAATTTTCGATATACTTTTCCCAAATGTTTACCTCTAAATCCTTCATCTTCAAATAAATCGATTCCTTGTCGGATGGTTTTGGATATAACTGATTTCTGTATTGTATTTTGGTTTGTTGAATTTTTTTTGTCGCTAATTTTAATTTTTGTTCAAGAGACAATACCTTTCACATTAGTGCCATCATAATCTCCGATAACTGTACCGAATTCTTCTGAATGTGAATAGGTTTGTGAGTAGAATAATTTTAAGAAAATTTACTATAAACTTGATCAGATTTGAATTCGTTAGTCTCTTTTCTTCTTTTTCATTTTTAAAATCATTATAATTATGTGAATACCATAAGATGTTTTCTATTTCGGTATGCCTTTCTTCTGTGCGATATTTCAATGTAATATATAATTCTTCATATAGTGATATTTGCTGTTCTTTCAGCGACTGCAACATGAAATTTATTATTGCATTAACTGTTAATAAATTGGAATCTCTCCGACATAATGCCTCAACAGCCATATTTAATATTAAGTTTATATTAAGTTATAACAACCTGTTCTGGATATTGAGTCGAATTCACTATCTGAAAAATTAATTTGCTGGTTTAATTCGATTATTGCTTTTTGGATTGGATTTCTCATTTTCAAAAATTATTCCATCATTAGGAGTAAACTGTTCCAAGGTGTTTTAGAATCTCCTCCTAAACATCTCCTTTCATCTTTCCTCTCACTCCTATTTTGTCAAAGTAACTCCATACTAACGAATGCGCAAAAGCATGGAGGGTTTTACAATCCATTGTCACACAGTATTTTATCATTTCTCTTGATTGTACGATGCAACTTTCTATTCACAGTTTAATTAATTACGGAGACAAAAACAAAAACGTATACTTTTTTCCTATGTTGGCTATCCCTGAACAATTTAAACAATTACAAGACAATTTTAAAACTTCTAGTAAATACCGAAAAATCAGTATTTAAACTTGTGAATACCGGGGTATTGTACCAACATTGTACAAATTGCTCAAAATACCGGTATTCGGTATCCCGCTATACCGGTATTGCAATCCCTAACGATAATGTAATGCATGATATGTTTTCTTGTAGTTAGTTTTGGTATTTAAATTTTTTAACACATTTATTCAATTTATGGATCAAAAGTTTATTTGATAAATAGTTTTTAGTGAAAAGCTTTTTTTTTTAAACTTTGGTTTATTTTTAAAGGTTATTTTATGTTCAAAAATCAAACGATTGCTGTTTTGACAAATTTTTTTCTAGAAATTTTTTTCTAGACCAGAAATATGTAAGCACATTTTTGCCTGATTCATTTATTCCTTCGAAGAAATGCTTGAAATTATAAATATAAACAAAGGTTTGTAATTTTATTATTTTTATATACCAAATCTTAGAAAATATATTTTATATTGACTATTTCGTGCATTAAATACAGCAAATATTTCTTGAAAAAGTTGTTAAATTAGAAATTAAAATCAAATTTAATTATTCGTATTGCAAAATAGCCTTCTGTGAATTAAGTACCTCATGTATAGTATGCAGATTGCTTAAGATATCGAGATTTTATAATCAAAAAAGAAATAAGTCGTAGCAATCAAATACATAAGAATTTAACAAAATAATGAATTAACAGATTCGTCAGCTATTAAATATGTGTATAATTATTTTGATGAATTAACAAGATACTTATAAGTTCGCAGCAATTTCCGTTACTATACTTCAAAATAGTTTATGTCATAATCTCGTATATTCACCATATGTTTGGCGCAGCATGGCCTCATTTGATTCTTGTCGTAACTTTGGGCTACATCTTCTAAATAGTTTCTTTCTAATAGTTTAACAACTCGCGAATACAATTTTCTTTAAATAATTTTTATTACTTCTCTCACAATAGAAAGGTACTTTACTTAAAAAAATGAAGAAATAATTAATAATAAAGAATGATAGTATAAAAGAAACCAGAAAATAGGAAATAATTCAGCGAAAACTATTATTACTAGAAGCTACAAGTTACAGAACAATAGATAGGGAAAAGGTGTTTCCTATTCCTCCATCAAAATTTTTATTTAATGGGTATTTTAATAATTTTGTCAATTGGTAATATAAAGCCTTAACTGTTTAGTTAGTCCCATTATAATTTATTTATTATTATATTTTAATTATTAGAAAATACTCTACAAGAAAGATAAAAGTTAGAGAACAATTTAAAAAAAACTGATTTAATTTCCTTATTTTAAAAATGAAAAAATTAATGAATGGTAAAAAATAATAATAGAGAAACCGGAGAATGTGAAATAATTCTACAAAGACTTCTATTACTAGGTTACAAGTTATATTTTCCAATATAATAGATAAGGAAAAGTTATATTTCTCTATCTAAAGCTCGGTTTAAATAAGTATTTCGACAATTTTTTCATTTCATAATATAAAGCCTAAAATCTTTAGTTAGACACATTATATATCTGGGTAAAATGGTGGACAACGCTTTACGAGAAAGATAAAAGCTGGAGAAAAGAAAGGTTTCCTTAAAAATTTAAATTAATATTTTCATCTCATTCATATCTCACTTTCAATGTACAGGTTCTATGTAAAAACAACAAAGTTCTAAAATAAAAAAAAAATATTTATAAGTTATGCTAAAATAAGATTAACAGTTTCCATACTTCTTTCATCAATATCCTCATTTAAATGGACATTGGTGACCTTTAATGAGGGTATTAATACTCCTTTAATGAGGGTATTAATACCCCTTTAAATGAGGGTATAGTTCCATAATGTAAAAGTTAAAAAAATTTTGTTATACAGATAATATCGATAAATAATTTTAGTTGCAAATAAATAAAATGAAACCGAAATTCAAAAAATTATTATTTCCTAAAAAAATTTTAATTAAGAATATCTTCTTTTTCATTTCTTAAAATGAAACCAAAATTCAAAAAATTATTATTTCCTAAAAATTTTTTAATTAAGAATATCTTCTTTTTCATTTCTTTCTTTTCTATAGCTAAAGTTATCAGTAACAATACAAAAGCAAGAGATTAAAATAATTTTAAATTTAATTTTGAGCTCAATGAAACTACGAAACATATTCAGTTCTCTTTTAAAAATTACGATGCCATTAAGCCTCACATTGTTAAGCTCCTCTTGAACGGAAGAAGAGATAAATGACCATTTGGTGCAAGGGATCGAAACAATCTTTCTTTTCCGAGTCCTAAACGTTGTTGGTAAAGCTTTCCATAAAATGTATCCAAACAACAAAAGTCCGCTGGTGTTTGTATACAGCAGATAGGGGACAACAAAAACGTCTTCTGAACAATTTTTCACATAGTTGGTCAGATGAATTTCCATTAATTCTTTCCTGACCAAGGGTCTTAAAGAGTTGGAAAGTGCTCATTGGTGAAATGGGCTCTGCCCCCCCCCCCCCTTCACAGACCCATAATGGTAAGGCAATGAAGCAGATTTATGAGAAGGCAATAAAGCTGCGGTATTTCTTTCCCTTTGTGCGTGTTGGGGTAGAGAAGAAAAGAAACGGGATGGTAAAGTGCAGTGATGCTCTTGGCGTCCGAGAGATGCTGCAATGCGGAGGAGAGAGGGAATGAGGATGCACGAAAAAATAAAAAAAGAACAATCGTTGACACAAGGATAAGATTCCAGCTCATCATCATTACATTGCTAGGGTATCTCAAGTTCTACGATAAGAGGGCGTTGAGTATTATTAAGGAAGCTATGTATTTAGAAATCTCATTAAATGATTAAGAAAGAAGTCTAGATTGGCAAAAAAGTTAAATTAATCGATGTAAACTATAAAGTGTGCTTAGAACGGAAATTGAGATATGTATTATTATTATTGCTATATTTAAATATAAAATAGTTATTCTCCATTAATTATAGTTTAAAACAACTCTATGCTCTTAATTTTTTATATAAGACCTTAGGTTAAAAAAAAAACAAGATGAAATTTATATATATATTCATAAGCAAACTAATAACATCTGTGATTAAATGGTTTCGAGTGTTTATTTGTAAATATTGTAAATAGGATTAATTTTCCAATTATATTAGTATATTTCTCTCAAATATTAATTATTTACATTTTAAAATACTTTCAATTAAAACTAATTGTATTGTTGTTCTTTTCTGTTCCTCTTATATACTTATCAACCTTGCTTTATTTTACTTTCTCATATACCAAGTATACAAAGAAAAATTATGGTAAATGTCAAAAATTCGAAAGCGAGACCCCCAAGTTTGAAATCTCCGGATCTTGCGAATCCGAAAAAGTTGGGTGGCAAGATCCCGGCTTTGGAATTGGAGGATTCCAAGTTATAGATCAGGTTCCTCCAAAGAACCGCCAGATAAGCATGTCTTGGGCATATTAAATCCGCCGGTGCCAAATATCCTCTAGCTGGCGTTGTGCAGAAGTTTGGAGAGGAGGTGCGATCCTGCTAGTTTGACCGTGGTGTAGCATTACGAGATCCACCTCAAAATAGCCCTGGTTTTGCTTTAAAATGGAATGTTAATATAACTAACCAAACTAAATCCAAAAATACATTTTTAGAATCGCCTGTCTATGAAAACCACAAAAGAATTTCACGCACCAGATATAAAATTTGATACATTGTCTCTAATGATAATTATGTCAAATTTGAAAGAAATTCTATTATATTTCTGAATATAAATCTTATACTCTCGCGAATATAAACTAACACGATATTTAAAAAAATGAAAACAATTAGTTGAATACAATTTAATTCACAGACTTAACATCTAAACTGTTAATCTGCATTTAAATTTGAAACAAAATCAGACGCGAAGGGGGGGGGGCGTTCTTACACATCCATAAGCATGCAAACTTGGTAATTCAAAAACACAATGCCTTGATTAAATAAAATTTAGTATGTAATTTTGCGACTACAATTAAATTTTTATTCAATTAAAAAAATTTCTCTTAGCCAATGAGAAGGAAGCAGTACAAATTAACATATTCTGCTTTCTCAAAACACTTTAACTATTAATCGTCAAAGATCGCATTCCAATGTTTTTTAACTGTAACTAGAGTTTTAATGGTATACAATTAATAATACTCATATTTATTAGATAATATGTGAGAATGTTTAGTGAAGAGTACTTTTGCTGGATTGTGTTTAGTCTCTATATATATAATTGTTCACTTAAATTCAGTAAATGTTCAAAACATTAGTTTCAGAACAATAAATTGAATTTTATTTATAATGAACGATGATACATTGATATGCGCAAATATTAACCAGTGGAAGTGGTTTGACAGAAACTTTGATATTTTCGATTAGAAAAATTATTCCCTTATTTCCTCTTTAATAAAGCTGAGAGCTTCAAGAGTACTCGGACATTTAGATTTAGATTACCTAAATATCTTTCAAAATTCAGCTTTTTTTTGTTCATTGTAAAATGAAGTAAACTGTATCCAAAATTTGACAGAACTGCAAATTTAGTAATAATATCAAATATTTATCTGAGTAGTGATATTTGTGCATTATTGCATTTATAGAAATGCAAATATATAGAATGATATACAGTCAACCATTTAATTGATTTGCTTCAAAATTTGGCACGAATATAGACTTTAAACGCTAAAATTGTATGCTAGATTTTCGGTGTAGTTGCTACGTTATCTAGATTACTTTTGCCGACAGTTAGAGAAGATTGCAATAAATAGATTTCGTCCAAAATTTGAAAGAATTTTACAAATATGGTATAAATATCACATATAGATTACCAATTATATTACAAATTCAGCAATTGATAATTTTAAAGGTAATAGGGCATAAAATGAGAAAAGTGACTTTCTTCAAATCAGTAAATAAATATAATTTCTGTGTTTCACAAAAATCCGATTTGGAATTAATTTTCAAATAGAATTTTGAAAAGGCATTAATTCCAGCAGGAGAATATTTTTAATAAATTTTAAAGACTTGTTTTCTTTATACCAAATGTTATCAAAAGTGAGAACAGCATTTATTTTTTCTTACTCATCCTTCCTTTCATGTATTTAACACTTATATATTTAGCAGATATGTCAAAAGCTAATGCCTCATTTCTTTCAACTTACAATAAAGGATCATTTTTTACTTTTAGAAAATAAACAATCTATGAACTATCATTTTTCATACATCTACGATAAAAATTAACCATATCACCTTCTGTAGACAACCAACCGCAAAAGAAGCCTTTCTAAACATACGAACGTTCGACCTAAACCAATTTATTAGACGCGTAGTTGTAACACCTCCCAATTTTTTGCATGCAAAAGTAGCGTTGTTTCTAAAAGTGCCGGAGCAACAATACTTCCTCCAGCAATAGATCTCACAATTGATGAAGCTGAAGTAAATAAAAAAAAATGTCCCTGGCAAGATGCCGAATGCCTTCAAGCGGAATAGTAGTTTGGGAATAATGAGAAGACGATAACGGATGACTGAGCAATGCTTGAATGTGTGGAACAATTTTCTTGCTTCCCATTTCAGGAGTTACTATTCTGTAACTAACAGGGGAGAAGTTGGTTACAAGTCAAACGAGTAGAAGAACATGAATTTTCCAAGCGGAATTGAAATGATTTCTTATCTGGTGTTTAAAAGAACATTTCAATTAGTTATTCCTGAAATGAATGTTTAGCTTAAATTTATAATGTGAAATGATCCGAGTATAGTATTTTTATTTTTAAAGTGTTGAAAGATCGAGATCCAAATTTTTTGTTACTATTACAGAAGTATGATTTAGACCATTCAATCAACATTAACTTCATGAAAACTCATATTCCCAATTACACACTGACTTCCCCCCCTTTTTTTTCATTATTGAATTGCGTATAGTTGTTGAGTTGTTATTTTGTGTGCTGTATGTATACTTAAACCTTTCTTTTACTTAATAAATCTCTCCACGAATATTCATTCAAGTGATTAAAGTTCGGGGATATTCTGTCGCAAAAAGAAAAGAAAAGGAAGTATAATTTAGATCAACTGTAGTCTTTAATAACCAAATTAAACATTATATTAATAAAATTAAATTTATTACATTTTTATATATGAAATTTTTTTTGACATTTAAAAATTTTTTTTTAGTTAAAAATCATTTTAAAACCTGTAATTACGTAAATGGGAGAATGTAAGAATACGGACCTCTTTTTCAGTAATGATATCTCATTTTAATCAACATTGCAAAAGAAATTTTATTTAATTCTTATATGCATGTTAATTTGAGTGATATCAGTAAAAGTCAAAATCCTGCATATTATTTTGAAAATTAATTTAGGCTCAATCGTGATCTTTCTTGAAATTTAATATTTCTTACATGAAGTTTCATATACATTCACTTAAAATTTTTCAAAATTAAAAGAAGAGCTATAATAAATAAAAGAAAACCACTTAACGAAACGTTCAAAATATACTACAAAAAGTATGTTATCGGACACTTGAATTAAGGTGCATTGAAAAGAGTTGCAGCCATTTAGTATAGTGCATATAGACAAATCCATAACTGAATGTTTCATGTTGTACAAAAAGGAGGGTGATTTTTTATTTTGGCCCTAAACTTTACTTTATATATATACCTCACTTATCTTTTTCAGAAGCATTTCATAAGAAAATGTTCCATGTTTTTATTTCAGTTTTGGAGAAAAGCTAAGGAAAATTTCAGCAGACTGCATGGGCTTATTGAATAATCTGTTGCAAAACTTCATCGACTTTTAAATAAAAATGATTAACATCACAATCAGAAAACAGAATACATTGTTAAGAATTTATTATATCGATTTCGTTCAAAATTAGTTTCTGTTAAGAAAGAAAGTTTTACATATAGGTCAAAAGGATGCTAAATAAATGCTGGATCAATGACCTTCCAGCCTTGGTGACCATTTTATGTCTTTAATGCCAAAAAAAATGAAACTACTGGAATTAAAGCTACTTCTCGATTATGAGCAAAGATGCGATACCTTTATAGAAATGTCTTTGCTCAGTCGTAGAAATTATAAAAGAACAGGGAGACAAAGTCGAGATCAGTCGATTCGAGATAAGTGAGTAAACAAGACAATTACCTTTATGAAGTGTTGGTATCCAATTAGTTTTTTTCGGCATGGTTCTTGCTGTTGTGGTAGTTTAATATTGATGATTTCTTCAAGTGTTGTTTTATGCATCTTTCATCTGTGTTTAGTTACATGTGCTTCATACAGAAGAATGCGCAGCTATCCATTTCGCCCTTAATACTTTTCATCACATACACAGTGGATGGAATTTTTCCTTAACAATATAATCGTAACCCCCGGGGGCACCTCGAAATGAGGATGAGATGCTTCTGGTATGGTGGTTGGATCTCGCCACCCTGATGGGTACATAACTTGGTGAGTGATCTGACTCCTTCCATCGATGACGGAACGTACTTCCTTCGGGAAGGGTTGCACCGTTGCCGTTGATGGCCCTTAGGACTCAACCACAGTTGCCGCCAATGTTGCTGTTGCGGCAGTCCGGTCATTCAGTATTCTTTATCTGTGTGCCTTCGGGCGTGTCGGACAGTCAGTGATACGACTTAACAATATAATCGTGTATCTCCATCATTACCATCTTTTAATCCCTTAAATCATTGGGAGGGAGGATTAAATAAATAAATTGATGCATGGAGAAATTGTCCTGTAATTTTATTTGTTTACAAAGGAACTGCAAAGTAACGTTTGTAAGCATACTCAAAGAATTATTCGTTATTAAAGATCAAATAAATCTACATATTTTTTTGTATAAATCCATTAAAGGCAACATTTATAAGAAAAGATATCTAACTGTATTCCACCATTGTTTTACCAAGCTTTAAACTATTAATCTAATATTCTATTTTAAAGTCATTTGTTGTCGGATAACTAATTGATTTTTTTAAACGAATCAACTTGAAGATTATATATGATATTCGAATTTCTCCAAGTTTCAGAGGTTTTTCATGCTATAGTAGATTTTTCAAACCTTAATGGTAGAGTACTTTCTTTAATTTAACTTCCTTACATATTATTTCTTGAAACAGAAAATAATTCATTGTTGAAACATTAAACTGAATTGATTCTGCTGTGCACAAGAGTGCTAATTTACGTAAACAATGAACATACTACAGGAAACGCACATTTAATTATCCTGTTCATCACAGAAGAATTATAATTATGGAGCTTTCTCCATGTTTTCTCCTCATAATATAACTTTTAACAATGCATTATACGTTCCAATGTTTGATTCATTAAATGATTCAATAATTAATTTGTATGGACGATTTGAGAAAGTTTTCAGTGTGTACTCCGAGTCTATTCATTTTGTTCTTCTGAAATATTTATGGGTAATTTCCAAAATTAATAGCAATGATAAATCCAAGAAAAAGTGTTTTTAGTATTTAAGTAGAATATTAGATACACAGAAATATACTGATATTTCTGTGTCTTAACATTCTATCTTGGATTTCATATAATAGGTTCATCTTTCTACTAATAATTGAACTTTATAATAGCTAACAAAATAATACACATAATAGAAATTGCAAGCACAAGCGAAAATCGAGCGAATAACTATTGTAATTACAGGATTTATTTAGATATTTGTTGAATGCAAATTAATTATCGCTTGTTTACATTTGGAGGTTCGTATTGGCATTCGAAAATTCATTTTATTACTCACAACCATTAACAAAGGAATGCAAAAATAATCTTTTTTTCAACAAGATGATAATTGGCAAACAGGTTTGTTATGAATTCATTGATGCCCGAGTTAAAGCAAATATTTTAAAAATCTCATTCTATTGAAAATGTCTTTACGAAGCAAATATTTTGAATTAAATGAGATTTTTAAGTATTCTAGTATGGTTTGGAAATTATTTAATTAAAAATATCTAATGTAAGCGTTCCGGTAAAATAAGGATTTTTTTGTTTGTTTGCGAGGAAATGGTCAAAAATATATTTAAAACTGTTTATGAAAACATTACTTGGAAATAAATATCAACATTATTTTTTTCGAATATATTATTGACACATTTCAGTGAAAAATAGAAAGCAGCAAACAAAAGAATTTCTAATTTCTTTTATGAATGTTGTTCAACTGTTGTACAAAATATAATTCTAAGGATTTAAACATTTGTTAGTGGATTTAATTTATACAATTTTTTGTTTATTTAATATTTTTTTTCTCCTTCTACAGTTTCAGACACAATTATGATGTGATCGTTTACAGGTTAAATTAATAACATTTCTCTTTGAACCTTTTTCCGCATGATTAATACATTCAAACAATTTATCTGTGATGAATAAAAATTTAAACTGCGTTACACTTGCTGATTGATTAACGACACGCGAGTTTGTATGATTTCTACTTGTACTGTCTTTGTTACGGGTCGTATATATCTTATTCATAACAATAAAATCTACAAGTTTATTTTAATTAGAATTATTTCCTGTTTTGTCAAGAACTCTTTATTTGTCTGACAAATGTTTTTTGTCGAGAACTCTTTAGAAATGGACTCCACAATCCGTGGTTAAATTATGATGGCCATAAAAGAATAACTCGTCATCTCGCATATTTATAGAATGCCTTGCCACAGCAGTTAGAGTACTTACCATAGAATAATTTATATATTTTTAATAAGGCAATTCTTGTGCACCACATAGAACAGCACAAGACTTACAGAAGTAATTAGAAACTACATACATAGATAAAAACAGATTAAAAATAAAGGGTCTATAGTTATCAAACGCATTTTCAGGACATTTTTGATGCTGAAATTAACAGAATAGAGTGAGATATTACGCAGAGAATAACTGTTTTATCCAAGAAAATAATTAATTTGATACTGAACAACAAAATGGAATTCGTGATAAGAGTTCTACAATACCTTTTTAAACATGTAAATGCATTTTGAAATATTTGATATATTTTTAATTACAATCAAACGAAATTCTATTAATTTTTTTTACATCTATTAATTTTTTATTACTTTATATAATACACAATGTGTATCAACGTTTTTGTGAACATAGATAAACGACTGGAAACCGACTGCATAACCTTTATTATTATTTGGAGCATGAAGCATTCTGAGCTGTGACAGGCTAATGCATGGAATTCAATGAATGATAGAGTTATTCTTTGATGTATTGAATTTAATGAGCAATATAGTGATACCATAAAAGACGAAAAAAAAAACAAAAAATATTTAACATTTATAACATTATTATTATTAATTTTTACGATTTCGATTGAATAGCGGCGGATATAGTAGTGAAATAACTAGAACAAAAAAACTGAAACTAAGGAAAAATAATTTGAGGGAAGAATACTTTGAATCCTACAGTGAAGTATGCGAGACAATATAAATTTAGATACGAATATAAGATATTTCATAACTTACTATAGGAATTCTTAACAATAAGGACATTTCTTTTCCTATAACATCAAATCACAATGTTATTACATACCGTTTATTGTTATATCATTTCATATCTTTTTATCATAATGTCCTTTCTTATGAACGTTATATATATTTTACTATACTAACATGACAAATCATATTCTGAATCCTAATAGCAACAGAAAGTATTGAAAATCTATATATGTTCCAATAGATCTCTAATGTTTGCGATTACGGAAGCAAATATTGCAGTATGTGTCAGATAATAAGAGAATATTCCTATCTGAGACGTTATCTTTCAGATTTTCCCGGAAAACAAATTACATAATATTTTATTTAAAACTTAAAGTTCTCGCATTACAAATTTTTCAAAGCTCGGAAAGAGTCTAGTGAAGTTAATCTAAATATCACAGAAATTTCAAAGCATCATATTCTTGCTTTTATTGAACGCTTGGATTACCTCAAGATTTCATTCATATGCTGATATATATGATATTTTTTCCTTTAAAATAATTCTTTCAAAATATATTTTGCAAGAATTTGTCCTGAAATTCTTCCGTTATTGAAATTCCTAACATGCTTCTATTTTTAAGGAAGAAAATGTGTCATCGTTGGAGAATCAAATTGAATTAAATTAGTTCAGTAGAATAATTCTAAGTTCTATAAAATAATTAGCATAATCTAGAATGCTATCATTTAATTATCTTATTAATTTACATGCGATTAAAATTACTTCTCTTTTCTCTTATAATGATAATTTGAGAACTAAAACGGTCTAATTATTACTCAAATAATTTAATATGTACTACATTATAAAAGATGCATTCAATCTGATTCTATTTAATTTAGAGATTATTAAGTTAATTTTGCAATAATTAGCAATTATGATTTTAATAATTAATTTTTCAATAATGATAATAATTAAGAATTTAAACATTTTATTGTATAAACTGAAAATTAATGTATTCTCTATATTTCAGAAATAGTTTAAGTCAAGGATGTCTTAAAAATATTGACATTATCTAACCTAAGAAGGAATTAGATGCTAAACAAAAATATTTCAGATTTATTTGGGTTTTTTATAACCAAAAATAAATGTGTTGATTCGGAAACTATTTGGAATTAATGATCGGACTTTTAAGATAAATTATATATAAATACACTTTCTAAAAAACTTCAAAATATAACTATTTTTATAAAATAATCCGAGAAAATATTTTTATATTTCATTACATATTTCAAAGCAAAATAAATTTTTACAGAAAAAAAATCTTAAATGATTTTTACCATTTAAATACCAATCAAATAAATCATTTTAATCTTTTCGTTTTTGATAAAGTATATATTTTTCAGATATAGATTTCGAAAATTTTTGGAATTAATGGCTGTTATTAAAAGCAAGCCATGCCTAGATAAAAGATAACAGTTCATTATCAAAGTTTACTTCTGGAACTCAATTTTCAAAATATTTTGATGGGATTTCAAAATCTTGAATGAAAATTAGTTCCGCTATTTTGATATAGCTTATTAAGCAGTTCATGTTTTCCTGCTTTTTAATTGATTCTTTTCAAATAATTGGCGACTCTTCGGAGTATGGTGGATTTTATTACCTTTTCTTGTAATTTATTGAACAAGAGTTATGAAATTTTACACACATACTCAATGAAATGAAAACATATTAAATTAAAAAAGTAATTTAAATCATATTTTTCACTAAAAATGTAATAAATGTTTTTCATTAATTATTTTTTTTATTTTTAAATTAATGTTGCTTTATTATAATTTGTAACATGCCTTAATCTAATTGATATTAACTTGTCATTCTATTAAAATTCATATAAGAAATATTTTTATGGACCATACGCAGTGAACTATCATTAAAATATCTGGTTATTCTCAGCTAAAATTGAATTTCATTTACATATTAAAAGACAAACTAAAATGTATATTTAGATATTTATTAGTACAAGGAATTAATCTTTATTCGAAATTCATACAATTTCATGAAATTAAAGAAATATGGAACAGCTGTGAAACGAATAAATCTGTAAAAAAGATAGTTATGCTACACATAAGAATATATTTTTAATTAAAATAATCATAATCTATTTAAAACATTTATTAAAATTTACCATTAATATTTCTCTTTTTAGATCAATAACTATTATTTTAACTATTTATATGATCGCATATAAAGTACAAAATATTGTGTATTATGAATTTCCGTTGTTAAAGACGAATAGTTTGAAACATTTCATATTACCAATCGATAGCAAACCACAAGTATAAAAAAGTAAAACTTCTAAAGTAAAATATTGGGTTCAAATGATTTTTAATTGTAATGGCGGCAGAAACTGTGTAATGTTGGCGACTTGGCATCAGTTGATAACAAAAATGGTACTATTAGTATATCTCAACCGAACGGATGTTTAATGAACTACTTTTGCATGTTGGCAGATGATATTTTATTGAGATTTCATTCGCTTAACAGATAAATTTTTGAGATAAAACTCATTTTAAAAAATGTTTTATTTTTTATCTTTCAGTACATTTTTTATAGTTGGAAGTATATTATTTTCACATCTACAAAAAGATGCACATTCTTTTTTTTAGTTATAAATGGACATTCGTTTTATAGTTAAAGTTCTCATTGGATTGCAGAAAATAATTTTATTTCATCTTAGTTTGTGTTTCAACAGAATTCTGAAAAGCAATTGATGACGTACACATATTAATGAATGTAGATTAATATTTCTGATCTCTTTTGAAAACATTCCAAAATAATGAATTGAATAAGAATTATGCAAAATAATTTTATAATACCTGACATAATTTGTAAATATCTATCTATACATGCTATCCTCCCTTTGTTGAGTATTTGAAGATGATCCTTTTAATGAAATATTGATTTTTGAATAAATATTAGGTTTGTAAACAATTTCATCTTGTAATCTCTTAAATGGTTTTATATTTAATGGTAGAAAGTTTTTCATCTTTGAAACATGAAACGGAAGGAAATCAACTTCATTTATTGAAATGACTTAAAATTATCTTTATAACTTACACAATTATTCATTCAACTTAAATTCTTTTAATGCTAATTCGATTTTTATAATAGAATTATCTCTATATTTTTAGCAGCTACTAATTATGGTAGTAGTCGTTTTTCGGCAATATCTATGCGTATTGGTAAGATTTTTAAGTTTTACAATTCTGAGTAATTTCTTTATATAATAGTTTTACAAAATTATAAAAGACCTTCCTCAAGTATTTAAATAATATATTTTGAAAATTATCATAACTTCGATTTTTTTTGCTATAATTTGATGTAAAATGTTTCAATAGTTAACGATAAATGTTATGAAAATTAAATTAAAAACATTTTAAATAACGATTTTTAAAAGATTTTTTATCGCTTTATCATTAATAATTTAATTAGATGTGCAAATCATAAGAAAAAAACCGATCTTTGAAATATTGGAATTAGTAAAAGATCGTTACTCTGTCAAACTATTTAATATTTTGACTTTATATTATATATTATGAAGAATAAGTCGTAGAAAGAAGAATATTAATGATAAATAAAAATAACTATGGATTCTTGCATGTTGCTCAATTATTAAACGTTTTACAATATTTTTTAAAATAGAATAATACTTACTACGCCCAATTCATTTCAAACTTAATTTTTGTATAAAAGTCAATTGAAGCCCATTATTGTGATGGAAAATATAAATATATTAATTGTTTCACCATAAAATTATTATTCGCGAACTTTACTTGTTTTCTTAAAGACAGATTAGTTGAAAATGTACTCCTTATCAATTCTATGAAATATGGATAACAAACAAGCATCAAGATTTAATAATTATTGATTAATAATTGAAGATACGCAGAATCTTCGTAAGAGAAATACATTTATTATTAAGACAAAAATAAAATCACCTCTTCACATTTGGATCAGAGGTAAGAAAAGCACATCAAGTAATAGTTAAAATATCTTTACATTTTATATATTTATTTTAAAAAACTTCACAGAGAAAATGGAAATCATCTTTTGAAGATCAATAATTAGATAAAAAAAATCTAAATGCATTTTATAAAGCAAATATCTTATAAAGAATTTAAAAGAGGGGGGGATATCTTTTTAATAAATGTTCATTCTCCGATTGAAATTTAGCCTTAGAATGAAAATAAAATCAGTATTTTTTATATAAATTGCAAAAAATTAAAAAATTGACTCTTTTACATTAAAAAGGATTTCATATAGCTATAGTATCAGCATATTATATATTATAAATATCAAGCAAATCAAAACTGAATGAAAAGATTTATTCCTAACAAATAAATTTATATTCTGGAAAATTTTCCATCCATTTTCACTGACTTCTTCCAAAATAATGATAAAAATAATTACATTTTGATAGACAGTATCTTATTGATTACTGAAATCCAGAACACATCTTTCGATCAACATCCTTTTTCGTAAGATGTCAAAGATGTTCAAAGAATCATCTGGAACCCAAGTCTAGTATCACTACATTTTCCTAACAATGTTGAGAAAATGTGGGACAGAAACCTAATCATTGCTACATTGATAATGGACATTTTCAACTCATATTTCTTTCGTTTTAACAGGCACAGATTCAAGAAACACTATAAATAGATTAATGTGTTTAATGTAGTATATATACTCTAATCTACTTTTAATGCGTTTCAGATGTGTATACTTATTGTTAAATGTTTATAAAATATTTTAGTATTGACTAAACTAAAAATAAAATGCAGAAAAATCAAATATTTTTTTTTAATATAAATATCGTGGTCTCGCAGTATATATCGAAGAAAGCACTTTTATGCAAATCGAAATTATTTGTGAAAAAAGTGAATTTAATTTTATGATTGGACAAAGTGGGAAGCTATTTGGCTGAAATTGTTATTTGGGAGCAGACATATTTCATATTTAAAAAAATATATTTAGTATAGATTTCAAAACCATTTAATCCAAATTATGCATCTGTTTCTACATTATTCTGTTATATAGACAATATGAAGTCCTCCCATATATATCCTTTTATCATGACTAAAATATAGCGATAAATATAAAATATGTACATATTTTTTTCCTATGAAACATATTCAAATTCTTCGCAACAAATTAAATAATTTCAAGTGAAATCTTTACTGTAACTGAAAGAATGATTAGTCCTGTTAATAACATTCACATAATACAAATAAAAATATTTTATTTGTTTCCAGTGGTGCACACATGGTGCTGCTCGCGATGTATTAAATAATCCAAGTACAAGCAGAAGAAAATGTTTATAGATTCTATTAATTAATAAATTTTAATTCACATTAGTCATATTCAAAATTGTGCTTCAATTTTTGAACTGTATTTTTTCATGCAAGATAACGCTTTATATATTTTATTAGAATTTTGAATTAGAAAAGCAATTAAGCACTTTAATTATTATTTTCTTTTATTACTACAATTAAAAAATGAGAGAAAAATAAAAACTTCATAATAATATTCAAACTTTATTTTTTTTTCATTGTGAAATTCTGAAACTATACTTTCCAAACTTATATTAATAACAGATGCTTCAGATCAATGATAGGCAAAAAGTCTATACACACTTTTTATGGTCAGTTTTTCTTATTTTAAAAAATTCGAAAATGCTTATATTTCAAATAAAAAGTAAACATCAGTCATTACAATAATCACAGGGGATATTAATCTATTGCATTAGATATTTAGGAAATTGTAATAATTGAAAATCATTTGCGCTTAAGTAATGAAATATTAATGAAAAATGATGATTAAAACTGCATAATTTTTATAATGCTTTATTAATCTATAAATGGAGGTCATCAATCAATTCATTTAATATACAGTTCGATGTACTTTGTTGGAAAAATGCCAGACAATCACACTGAATCTGCAAATCTTACAATGAATAATTCTTTTGTTGAATACTATTTTTAAATTTACGAGACAGTTGAGTTTGATTGTGGTAGAAAGTAATTAATCTTCTCTGGATTGCTTTTATTTCATGAATTTTATTCAGCGTTGCAATTTTA
>JAPMOR010070996.1:0-22924 GCA_026543865.1 Argiope aurantia
GATGAAATCAATTTTATTCAACAGAAACATCCTAGATACTAAAGAAGTTTTTTTTTATCACTAATAAAAACATAATGTTGAACAATATACTTTTAAAGCAGAACATTTATGAAATTTTTTTAAATGCTAAAGTTACATTGATAAAAATTACATTGAATGAATATCATAAAATAAAACAAAAATATATAATACTGTATATTTAATAAACAAGAATAAGGTAATGATATATGTATATATATATATATATATAGAGAGAGAGAGAGAGAGAGAGAGTAGGATATAAAGAGGAGTTGAAAGAAACACTTTAATGCTTTCACAGAATTGTATAATTCAAAATTGATAGGTTAAAGAAATAGAAAAAAAAAAGTGAAACAGGCATGTAGCAATAAAAATTATATAATAAATGCTTATATGGAAATTGATTTTCAAAGAAAAGACCTTTATTTATTAAAACAGAAATCACTGAGGTGCACAGTGTTATAACAGGATGTTATGATAGCAGTCAGTTTCAGTTTAAATACAATAAACTATTGATATTTCATTTTTAACAATAGAAAAGTTGTTTGATATAAATTCACTTTGAATGCATCACAAAATTTCAAATGTAATTAGAAAACTAGTAATATTCAGTTCCAATTAAGTTTAGCATTATAGCAGTTGTTATTTTTGCAACAGGAGTTTGTTTACTTACATTATTTAAATTTAAACAAGATTTTGTAAAAAAAAATGCAATGTAATATTCAAGTAAACATTTTAAAACCTTTTAAGCATATTCAAAATGATCAGAAATTTCATCAAATGTGAATAAAGTAAATTAGAAATGCACTCACGATTTTGTTTGATTGTTTCTGACGGCAAATCGCTTACCGATTTCTTTTTCTTCGAAGAGTTTTTCTAACAAATTACTGGAACAGCTATATTTAATAAATGGACACACACTGAATGAATTCTTCAAAATGATCGGAGCATATCACCGACTTCGAAGGCTTTAAAAAATATATACCAATCTATCAATCAAAGTCAGGATTGTTGAAAGGAAAATAAGAAAACATTTTATTATGACAGTCACTCTTGTGTTTCGCATTAAAGCATGCATCCATCAGCACACCGGTATTTCCTTTGTTAACTCATAATAAGAGGAAAGAAAATGACTCAAAAATTACAACTTCAAATGTAAACAAAAAATCCGCTTCATACTTGGCGGAGAACGTTAATGGCACTCATCGACGAAAGCAGTGCGGATGAATCTTAAATGTCATGCGCAAGAAGTACATGATATGTGACTTTTACATCACATGAATTGACCCCACTAGATTGTTCAGAGAAGTAAAAAGAAACATTTACACTCAATCTTGGTTTCTTTTGATATAAAAGGTGCTTTTGACAATGCATGGTGGCCTTGCATTCTGAATCTCCTTAAAAAAGCGGATATTCCGATTAACATTTTTTCACTTGTTGCTGACTTTTTAAATGACAGAATGACCAAAATGCAACTGGGTTCGACTTCTGCAATCCGTCGTCTTGAAAGGGGTTGCCCTCAGGGATCAGTATTTGGACCTATTTATTGGAATATCATTATTAATGATCTCCTATCTAAACTTAAAAATCTGACCTGCCTTGACATCATAGCTTTTGCTGATGGCATCCTAGTTTGTTTTCAAGGTAGGGATCTTCCAGCGACTTCCCTACATGTACAGGAAACTTTTAACCTCGCTTCCGAATGGTCAAAAGGTTTTAAATTGGGCTTTAATCCTGATAAAACCAGAGTCATGGCTCTTGAAAAACGAAACGCTTGTTTGGGGTGCGGCGCTTAAAACTAAGGTGAATTCTAAATATCTGCGACGCATCAAAGAAAGATACTTTTGCGAGTCATATGCGCATATTGTATCATAAGTCACGAGTCAGTTTATGCAATTTCTGGCTTCCCTCCAATTGATATTGTTATTCTTCATAATATTGCCTATAAGGAAAATCTCTCTGCTTCTTACATCTCTACTTATGATTATATTCTGTCTCCGTCTTTTTTCCCTCATCTCTCAGAGGGAACCGCTATCAATGTTATTCAATTTAGTGACAAAACCAAGGATGTTTTCCCTGTTATTTGCTATACTGATGGCAGTAAAATTGATGGCAGAGTTGGTTTCGCATTTGTTGTTTTCAGAAGTGGTATTGCATCCGAGCACTTTCAATTCAGAATTCGTGATGAATGCACAGTTTTTGTAGCTGAACTCTTATGTTTAAACTTCGCCATCAAATGGATTGCTGAACAAAATAGTGTAATCTCAGACTATCTTATTTATACCGATTCTCTTTCATCCTTGGATTCACTGAAGTATATTTCTTCGTCTAACAACATAATCGTCGAAATCCAAAAGCAGATTAAAAGCCTGAAAGATAGAAATATCTCAATAGTTTTTGCATTTGTTCGTGGACACACGAGCATTTATGGAAAGGAGTGGGCCGATTGGCTTGCAAAAGCTGCCACTAAGCGCAAAATTGAAATTGACGTTAATATTCCTAAATCCTTTTACAAGAAGATTACGAGAGAAAAAATGGTGGAGTTACAAGAAGATTACGAGAGAAAAAATGTGGTGAATATTATGTCTGAAAACTGCAATATTCATTGTTATTTATTCTATTTGTATTTTCTCTTTCAGTGCTAGTGCAACTATTTATATTTATTAAAAATTATTAATGTCATTTTGTTATTTACTGCATTAATTGCCTCCCTTGTTCTTACAAAAAATGTAATAGATGTAATTGTTGAAATATATATTCCAACGGGGGCGGCATGCTCAGTACTTTGCTACAAATGCGCCAAGTTGGCAAGCGCCCATTCTAGGGTTGCTCCTTTTTTATAACTGCGCGGGGCATGACCCGTCAGAACTGTTTAGAACTCGGAACACGATGCTTACCGTTGGTAGCGGGGTGACTCCATGCCCCTTCTCATAATAATAAACCGCATTTTAGAAGTATCCTTTTCATCACTTATAGCTACACCGCAATTCCTTAATTTATTTTCATTACTTACACCGCATTATTTAGTTCATTTTGCAATTTCAATTGTGGAGCCATCATCGATCTCCACAACAGTCAGTAATGATATCAAAAACGGTAAACAAAATATTTTTATAGCGGATAGCGATTCTTTAAAAAAAATAATTTATATAAAATCTTTCTTGATATAGAATGCTCCTTGATATAGATGATTGAACATGTACACCATCTTTATTTTTGGATGCAATAATTTTAATCATGAAAATTTGGGCACCGGAACTTCAAGTTTCAGAATCATGTGACATAAAAGTCGATTTTTATAGAAGAAATATTTGTGAATAAATTTGCGTAATTTCTTATTTTATTTTGTATCTTTTATAACAATACTTCCAAGCTTAATCTAAACGTTTGAAATGTCTACATATTAAATGTTTATTTTTGGTAAACACGGTGTTTTCATTAAAATATTTAAGGAAAAACGTAAAATGTAGTACAAAAAAATGTTCCTGCATTCAAAATATCCTGAAATACTCTAATGCTGATCCGCAGTAAATTTTTGTACCTAAAGAATAAATAAGCTACACGAAAACATGATAGCAACAGTTATTTAGTATTTTCAATATATATTATGTTGAATCCGTCTATCCTTGTAATTTCTGTAATTTGAATGTTAAAATTTAACGATTAAAATTATCTTCTTATTTTGAAGCATCAAATGATGTACATACAATTCGAAAACTTGTTATCATTTAAACAAAAAAAGATATTTGTTGATAGAAAATTTACACATGGTGAATTTAAAAAATTTCTCAGCTCATTTTTTTTTTTTTTCAATCGCTATTTCTTTCCATAACTACAAATTTTCATGCAGATGAAGAAGACGTGGTGCCATCTATATACAGCAAGGAAAATCACTTAAATAGATGGCATTAGCTTATGAAATCATTTATTAAACGAATAAAAACTGTGGTTTTAAAGATTTACATAAACGTTAACAGCATTTTGAAAGTTGTGGGGATTCGCATAGTAACTGCAGCAACCTATCAGGCCTTCTGACAAAATATTTGACATCTACAAGGTGTTGCCGAATTCGACCGACAAATTCAGAGAAGGGATAGTAGGCATCAAGAGGATAAAGAATCACCATACAACATGAGGTCCTAAACGACGTTTAGTAGGTGCAAATCCCAAAAATATAAGAATTCGGAGAACTGTGGGAAACTGTAAAAGATTAATAAAAACAATAACAAATGGTGTTTTAACTATGAATTTTTAAAAGTAAACACGCATTCTTAAAAGCGTTTTTCCCCCCATGATGGTAGCACGCGGATTTGATGATCTAAGGGGTCGTAAAGTACTGAAAACGGAAAAGTAGTTTAGAACCCATATTTGCAAAAATATTAAAACTCGAAGAAAAATAAAAGCTTGAAAATGTAAGGAATTTTATATTCTGTTATTTTATATAAGTGTGTAGTGTGAGAACTGGGGAGTTTAAAAGATATTCAAGAAAATCTAAAATGGGATCCAGAAAACATCGCTGCAACATCAGTACTGATATTCGCAGAGAGCATTGTCAAATTCTAAAGATAAATTCAGTGTGGGGATAGAAGACATTAAGTAGATGAAAAATTACCTGAAAACATAAGGTCGAAGGAACGTTTTGCAATGAAAAGCGCAAATCGGGTGGAGCTCTCAGCTGGATGTTTGATGCCACACAGAAAGATGTACATTTTTCTGCTGGAGTTTTATTCTCAGATGAAGCCTGCTTTACGAAAGAAGGTGTCTTCAATACGCACAATGCGAATATTTGGTCATTCGAAAGTCCCCACATCACTATTTCGTTGAACGTACGACACAAGTTTGATATTAACGTTTAAGCAGAGTCATCTGTTTGGATCGTATCTTCTGCCATAATGTCTCAGCGGCGCTAAGTACCTTGTTTTCTTGTAGCACGTTCCTCCTGATTTATTGCAGAGACCACCGACAATTGTACGCCGGATCATTTGGTTGATGCATAATGGAGCATCAGCACATTTTTGTTGCATTCTTTAAATCTGACTTGTTGTTTGCGAATGAAGTTAAACAACTGTCATTTCTGCAATGCTTATTAATGAATACTTGCTTGCTGCTTTTATTTTTCTCGAATTCATGAAAAATTTACATACGAGAAGGACTCTTCTCGATTATTTTGTACCTAATCCTCGCATTCATAAGGACATTCTCTTCGCCAGACTCATTGTCTTTTCGACGACTGTTTTTGTGATTTTCCCTGTATAAACGTATGCTTTCTACTTACGACCCTATGCTTTCTGGTAATTTTTCACCTCCTTAATGCTTACTATCCTCTCTCTGAATTTATCTTTCGAATTTAACAACGCTCTCTGAGAACATCGGTACTGATGTTGCAGCAATGTTTTCTGGTTCTCATTTTTTTTTTTTCAATATCTTTCAAACACCCCAATTCTCACACTTATATGAAATTATAGAATATAAAATTCCTTACATTTTCAAGCTTTTGTTTTTCTTCCAAGTTTTAATATTTTTGAAAATATGGTTTCTAAACTACTTTTTCGTTTTCAGTAATTTACGACCCTCTAAATCATCAAATCCGTATGTTACTAGCATGAAAAAATACTTTTAAGAATTGTCTTTCCCTTAAAGAAATTCATCGTTGAAGCCCCAGCTGTTATTGTTTTATTAATTTTTTATAGTTTCTAACAGTTCTCTGACTTCCTACATTTTTGGGATTTTCAAATACTGAACGTCCTTTGGGACCCCATGTTGTATAGTGATTCTTAATCCTCACGATGCCTACTATCTTCCCTCTGAATTTATCCGTCGAATTCGGCAACACCATGTATAATACATGATAACTGAATTTGATAGATTTTAACGCTTAGGGCGATCATCTTTGGAAATCTTATCATTCGATGACTAATCATATTCAATGTGCGATTTGATGCAAACAAACAATGTAGAGTCGATAAGGTGCTTAAGACAGTAATATAAACTATCTGTTCGTCTATTTTAAAATCAACTGTCTATGAATTATTGATTCAAGTCGTTTTCACGAATGCAAGTATCATGCTTACAAAACAACACCAATAACAACAACAACAACAAAAACAAAAGCGACAACATTTAAAGCATATTTAACATACTTTTGCCAGTTTTGTGCAGACAGTCCGATCATCAGACGTGTATTAAAGGCTCGGTGAGCGCTGGGGATCTTGGCTGAAAGGTGCCAGAAATGATGCTTTTTTTTTAAATATTTCACAGTATATATATATATATATGTAATCATAGCTTTCAAAGTGCTCATATACTATAAGATCATGATAGATATTTCTTATAAGTGTCGAGTTTGATAAGGGAAACATAAGGATCTTTTAAAAGAATGTGCTTGCTGTACAGTTTTTTATTCCTTCCCTCGGAGCGTGTGAAAGTGCAAATGTAAGCATCTTTACAAAGGTTCTCTTGAATTCATTAAATGGAAAAAGTGGAATGGGATCAGGAAATAAGAGAATATTTTAGAATGAAATTATGGGCTAAATTGAACTAAACATTAGGAAATTTATGAAGTTTAAATTAGATTTTAAAATATTATTACATATATATATGTAATATCTCTAAATCTATATTAAATCCTAATTAATGTCCTAATTTTTATCTTAATGTAACTCATTTTAACTTCATTCTAAAATATCCTCTTATTTTCTGATCCCATTCCAACTTTTTTTTATTTATTTAATTAATGCTACAGAAGCTCTGTAAAAATGTTGAAATCGACGGCTCTCATGCTCCTAGTGTAGGGATAAAAATCTGTCAACCTAAAAAAATTCTTTTAAAAGATACATATATTTCCCTTATCTAAATCGACGCGTGTAAAGAAATCCCTATCAAAATCTCTTGGTGTATATCACTGGGAAAAATATTTGTGTCGCTCATTTCTCTTTCCGCTCTTGCGTTGTGATGTAAACTGACGTATATCGTCGCTTCTTGCTTGTAAATAAATTATGCAAGGGATGGAATAAAGGATGGTAATTCGAGGGATGGAGCAAAAGCGAAGTTTAAAAATTCAGGATGTATTCTCTCTCTACGGCCACAAAACTGCTTTAAAATATATGTTTTTACATTATATTATATATATATATATATATATATATATATATATATATATAATATAGTAGACTGAACAAAAATCCGAGTTGTTATTTTTACGTTATATAAGATATAATTAACACATTGTTTTTACTCTGGAAAATTAGTGGAAAGGATAGTTTAAGTTCCACAGTATACGGCAGAAATTTTAGTGGCATGAGCTCATTTGAAAGAATTTTCATTTTAATAACAGATTTTCATTGATTTTTATTAGTTTTGACAATTAAGATAGAAGTTAAATATCCGAGATTCGTTGATTGACCGTCGAGTGGATTTTAAAGTGTCTGAAACGAAATCTTCTGTGTTTTTTTTTTAAATTTTAAACGCTTTTTTAACTATTCTTGCAGAATTTCAGCACTATCTCAAATAGAGTGGAATATTCACTGTAACTTAAAAGAAAAATCTATGGTGATACATTTATGCGCTTGTTGTGTTGGATTTAATTTTTTTTTTGTTTCTATTAAAACTAGCACAGCTTTCCCTTTATTCATTTCACTAGAGAGAATAACTATTGTACCCTTTGAATATGCTGCTTTTATTCACCTTTGTCTGTAAAAAAAGTTTATGAAATGAGCAATGATTACAAGGTTCGATAATTTTGTAACAAATAAAAAAATGCAATTAAAAAAATTCAAACTTTTTTATACATTCAAAAAAGAAACTTACATGTCATAATTTTTTTAGTATTGTAGTGAAATACTACACAAACATACGGTAAACTTTACCATCTAATCGTGCGAAACTTTTTTTATTAATAAAAAAATCTGTATAAAAAATCAAGAAACTTTAATAATGTGCGCATTGTTCTTGCGTGTTGAAAAAACAGTACGTTGTGCTGCAAAAGATTCTTTGAAATATCGTTTGATATGCTCCATCCATTGAATAGCTCTTAGAAAAACATTTTCTGCTATTCCAGCGAAAGCCCATATCGAGACTCCCAGCCAGCAACCCATAAGACCTCCAATATAACTGAAGAAGTAACCAGTCTGAAATGTATTAGAAAGTTATTGTATTTTTGTTTAACGAAACAAACACAAAATAAAATAAAAATAATGGACCCTCTGTTAAATTTACCAATAGCTGTTTAAGAAAACATTTTAGAGAAATATGCCTCAAATATTTCATTTACCACAAATTCAAAATTGAAGTAATAGGGAAATGCAGTTGCCATCAATTATTATCATATATATATATATATATTTTAAATTTACACTTGTTGAATCAAAGTATATTCACCAGGAATATATACTTAATGGATTAAGCAAATGGCCATTTTAATAGGGTGAAAAAACAGACAACACTTTATAGTTTTCAATTAATCAGTCTCGATCTGTTTTAGAAGTTTCTTTTTTCAAAATTTACTTTAAAATTTTATGATTATTAAGTGGTTTGTTCTAACGGCTGCAACATAATTTGGATTTTTTAATGTGGGAAAAAATATCCCAGAATTCTCTATCTACAGACGTAGGCTTACAAAGCAGCGATATTTGACACAAGAGCTGCATAAAATAATATCGCTTTCATGTGAGGTTATCTGGATCCTAATACCCTTCTAGTTACATTAACGTCCTGTTTTAAAGAAACACTAGAGTTAATTTTGGATGGACCTCGTAATTTTGAACCGCAGTCAGATGACGAGGACATCACATGAGCTGGCACTCCCTTTTCAAACTTTCACACCACACCAGCGGGAAGGCGTTTAGCCTCGACGGATTTAGCATGCACCAGGCCCGCTTACACGACGGTTATTTGGTGAATTCCGAAGCCGTAACCTTACCAGAAAAACTAGACCACCGTGGTCCTAATACTCTTCAAAGTAAGCTCTTTGCGTCTCCACACACTTAGTTCATCCATTTTTCAGTTGCCGAAAGCAGCTGTGGAAGATTTCTTTAGGAATGATGTTCATCTCATTCGCTGTAAATTTGCTCTTCGAAATCCTTTCAATGTCTTTTTAAACTATGGAAGCAACCAGAATTTGCAAGGAGACTTGTCTGGAGAGTAAAACGGTTTGCGAACGGCGTGAAATCTATGATTCGCCAAGAAAATATGGCTCAGGTACTAAGAATGTGCTGGAGTATTGTCTTAATGCAATCGCAGTATACTCCTAATGTGGAGGAAGGACTTGCCGGATAACAAAAAAGAAGGATAATACATTCTAGGAACTCTTTCTTTGTCCCCCCCCCCCAATACCAGAAGTTTTTATACCAAAACTGACTGTTATAATACATATTTTCCCACTTCTTATTGAGTACTAAATCCTCCCTTTCTTTCAAACCACATGGAATATGCATGCGGCCGCGGCCTGGTGAAACATGGTGAAACATAGAAGCAGTTGCCGGTAACGTGTCGAGTTAAAATAGAAGAATCTATACTGGTAGTTTATATATGTTTATATATTTATTTAAGAAGAATTTATTTAAGAAAAAGTAAATTAAAGGATATAAACTGTTCGCAATTTTACATGAATTATGTATGCTTCACTGTGGTATACTTAAAAAAACACTAAGCATACCCTAACAGCAATTTACGAATCTTGTACGCACTGTACAGATAATCAAGAGCAGCGGCAACAATCGAGGTCCGTTACACACTGACGAAACAATGAACAACGAGCAGGATGCAGCTCTTTTCCTGTCACAACTTACAAGGGGTGTTCAAATGAAAAGGTACGAAACGTCGCAACAACGTAACCGTTAACATATTTGCCTATGCCGCTTTGGGAGAGCGTAACGAGACATCTAGGGATGCTTTTGAAGTCTCCGGCTTAGATCGGAGCATAAGCGGGAGCCCGCACGGGCAGGAGATAGCAGAGACTCTTATAAAGAGCGCCGTCCAATTGACTTAGCAGAGCATTATGCAGTGAAGATAGGATGGTGTTCACATTGCAAAATTCAACAATTGAGGAGCAGCGCGGCGTTCTGACAGCGGAGGGTATTACACCGGTCGCTATTCATCGCCGGAGGGTCACTGTATATGGGGAAGATTGTGTGTCAGACAAGTCAGAGAGAAAATGGAATGCTCGTTTTCGTGCAGGCCGTGAGAGTTTAGTTGATGATCCGAGACCAGCCCAGGTAAATCACGGTAAGTCTCGTTGACAAGGTGTACGATCTAATGAGAAGTGATCGGCGTATCACATTGCGAATGTTGGTGGAGAAGGTGTATGTCAGCGTTGGTTCACGACAGGTTGCGTTATCTGAAGGTGTGCGCGTAGTGGGTTCCGAAGCAGCTGACCGACCAGTTCAAGGAACTGCGTATTGGGCTAGTACTTCAACATTTGTTTCGGTATCATGAAGACCCCGCTTTCCTAGAGAGGATCATCACAGGTGATGAAAGCTGGTGCCATCACTAAGAGCCAGAGACAAAGCGGGACAGCATGCAGTGGAAGAGTGGACTGTAAGACACTCTGAAGATTAAGCAGGTCCATCAAGAACAAAAGGAGGGTGTGGTTCTGCTCCATGATAATGCGTGTCCACACATTTCCAGGGTCCCACACACGGAACTGGTCAAGTTCAAGTGGGAGCAGCTCGACCATCCACCCTATAGCCCCGACATGTCGCCCCGAGATTTTCATCTGTTTGGTCCTCTTTAAAATATCTGAAAGGGAAGCGCTTCAACTTGGACGGCGAACTCAAGGAACTATATGAATAACTGTTCCATTTTTTGTATTATTATTATCTAAGAAAAAAATCAATTTTTCATGTTGAATGCATCTAAAGCGCAATCTTTCGTTAATTCTCTTCTAACTTATTAAAAATCGAGGTTAACAATCAACATGTAATATATGATATTACTAATGATAATAAATTTCGACAAAGTAAAGAGGAATTAACGGAAGTTAGGAACTGAATGAGGATTGAAAATTCATTGTATCTATCAAATGGCTTTATTAACGATATATCAAAGTTTCAATTCATTCGCATCAGCATACAAAATGCCTAAGAATCTAAAATGTAAATATCTAATATTCTTTTTTTTTATAAGACGATGGAAAATGAACTTACAGTATATTCAGGAACATGGCGCTGTACTACAACTTGACGATCGCCAAACGAAATGTCTACTTGAATTTTGTCTCTGTGAAGAAAATGGTTTAACGAATATAAAAAATGAATACTTTACTTTCGATTATTTTTACGCAGTTTTATTCAATTTAAGTTTGCTTCGTGTTTTAAATCATATTGCAAAGACTAATCGATTTTTCTCTCATTTCATGGTGTAGTAGGTTTTTGAAACTTTTTATACTTGTTTGTTTTCCATTCTATTGGAATCCTTTATTTTTAGAAAATTTTATCAAGGTATAAATTAATCTTCACATAGTTTTTATTCCATACATATGGCGGTACTTAGATGTAAATTTAAAAAAAAATTATTTTAAAAATAATATAATGTATAATAATCAATACTAAAAAAACTGGAAATAGCAATTGATGTATAGGGTGATTGTAATTAAACTTCTCCTATAAACTGCATCGTACAACGCAAACGGATGAACGGATTGTTACGAAATTTGGTGTATAGACTATACACGAAATGCGCTCACAAAATTTTGAAAAAAAAAAAAAATGTTTTTTAGTTCCAAAATGTCCACCAGAGGGTGCTTTTTTCCAGAAAACGTTAATTTCAACACACTAAACGACCAAAATGGAATACAGAAACAATATTAACATTTACTGACTAGTTTCTGATCATCTTGTCATTGAACCATATTAAATAATAGTAAGGAAGAAATAACAGTATGCAGTTTGAGAAAAAAAAAAAACAGTTCTCTTTTGCAGAAACAAGAACAGATTAGGACGAAATTGACAAGAGGAGCAGTTGTTAATCGTGTCCAGAATGATGTAGGGAAAGTTGCTCCCTGTGATCCCCCTCATTCACCCACAAAATTTCAAGTCGATGGACAGTGTGTTCAACAGCTTATCGTGACTGATCAGTTATGATGCTTCGAACATGAAGCGTTATAGAGTTCTTTAAGTCATTCAGCGTCCAAAACCGTCGCAACAAGAAACTGTCACATTACATCAGGAAATGTCGACATAAAACATGAAAATGCCTGCAAACGTTTCTTACCCTAACCTGTTTTGCATAAAGCTTCTTCTTCTTCGCAAGCATGCAAATCTCGATATTTCTCCTTGAACTGACAGATTTTCCCAATTTTACATTTTATTCTTGTTCTGTATTGTTTATATTGTTTCTGCATTCCATTTTGGTCTTTTATTGTGTTAAATTTAATGTTTTTACGGAAAAGGCGCCGTCTGGTAAACTTTTTGAAACTAATTTTTTTTTCCAAATTTCGTGAGCGCATTTCATGTATAGTCTATACACCAAATTTCGTTGCAATCCGTTCACCTGTTTGCGCTGTAGGATGTTGATTATAGGAGAAGTTTAATTATAACCACCTTGTATATTTTATTAAAACGCACTTTAATTAGCGTGTGAAAATATAGAAAATTTTGAAATTGTTTAATCTAAACTGTGAACTTGAAAAATTTTTAAAGAAAAATATTGAAAACCTGACCTGCCTTAATTATTACAATTAAAATGAAAAAAAAATGATTATCATAAAAAATGAAGTTGCTAAACCTTTATAAAAAACTAAGATTTATTGCAAAATAATTCAGAATTAAATTTGCTTAGCATATTTTCAGCGGAAACTAATATACGGTTATAGCATATATACAGCAGTGTATACGGTTTCCATCTGATTTTTATATATTTCTTAATGAAATATTTTTTAAGAAATAAGAAAAAAAAAACCATATGGGATCAAGTGATGGGTTCTGCCTGCTCAATAAGAGGGCCCTTACCATGCAAATATTTCATAATGGAAAATTCAGTGTTTGTAAATCCTTTATAATGCCTATTTTATGCTGTCTAAAAGGAATACATGACATGCTGCAAATTATATAAAACTGATGTGTTTTGATATACTTCAAAAATTTATGGAGCTTACGAAAATTTTCTTTATCATTCTGTGAATTATTAAATATTAGTTTAAATTATGAATAAATTTCTCATTTGTGTTAGCACAAAAGATTTAGACAATTTATTCTGAATTAAAGATGATATGTATACATTTTAAAATTATATGTGCAATTTTTATTGTTAGCCCTATATTTTTCTATGACTGCATGAAAATTAATCTATTTTGATGTTAAAATCTTCGCCTTAAATATTTGGGAAAGCAGTATACGAGATCATCTAAGTTGCTCACATGACGAACTTGTACAGAGTAATGAAATGCATATCTTATAAAAAAAAGCGATGTTAGAGCATAGTTATGAAACAATGTATATTTAAATATTGTATGATGCATTTATTACATTAATCATGTGATTTGGATGGCATATGAATCGACAGGTGAGCATTTTAAATTAATTCTTCTTTGAGAAACAGAATATAATTCAAGATGCAGTACAAAATATATACGTAAATGAGCATTCCAACTTTGCAAGGCTATTAAGAGGAAAGAGAACAAAGCATAGTGGGATTAAAATTAAAGCTGCAAAAAAAAAATCACTTGCCCAGATATTTAATCTGCATTCACGTGAAGCAATGCAGACTTGCTTGACACAATGAAAAAAAAAATAGTTCAAAAGTGGGCCGTTATATGGAGCCATAAGACGCGAAAATGTTATTTTTAAGATGCAAATTTAAAGGCATGAAATACGCTCCGGGCATTATACTGGTGATAAAAAGGTGGGAAACATGCAATTCCTGTTATTCTGCGTCTGAGAAGAAGGATCATTGAAGGATCGGGCTCTTCTTGTGAAGCGTTTTCATAAGAGCGATGACCATGGGGCGATTGCATTGAAGAAAATCTGGGCATTAAAAAGTATAAGACACGTCGTCTGTCTAATGAGTGTATTCTTTCTAAAGAAGACGATTGACAAATCTAAAGAGACGGTTTCATCTGATATGAAATGAGGCAGACGGGGGAAAGCAGTTGCTTCGACATCAGTAGAGGACATGGCGCACTGCAGGATGCGTGAAAGAGGGGGCTTCTTGAGCTCCTGATATGCTTTTCAGCAGGGTCTCAAAACTTTACAAATGTCTGTAGCATTTTGTAAATATTTGCGAAACGCCCTGCAATGTTTTCTGAAACGAGAAGCTTTTGCCCTGCAATTTCTTGCCTCGATTGGAAATGGACAATGCATGGACATGGAACATTTTATAGACAGACGAAGCGAATTTCAACTCAAAGATTTTATCGATATTTAAAAATTGCAGAATAGGAACAGCCATTTCTGCTAAAGAGATTGTTTCTTCGTTCCTGTAATCTGTATAATCAATAGAAAAAGTTTTAAATCTCTTTAGCGGAACTAGATGATTCCACCGCCTCGATGGAGCGGACGTATTTCTTTTGTAGAATTTTTATGCAAGATGGCCCTCCTGCAGCCCCACTGAAGCAACTGGGGAAATAACCTTTTGGAAATGATCGAATTATCAGCCACCATTTCCAACAGTATGGACACTACGATCAAATGAACTGAAGCGCTGCAACTTCTGACTGTGAGATTACTTAAAAGATATTGTGCACAGGGTTCTGATTGTGAACTTGGGTGAATCGAGAACATTCACAATATCACCACTAAAAATACTCCAATCTGTCGCGGAAAACGCTATTTTATACTTTCAGTTCGTAAGAAAAAACAGTGGACAATAGATTGAACGTTTTTTAAGCAAGTCTTCACCGACTTCTTATTCTCAACAGTTTAATCAGTTTTTGCTTCTTCCACTTTTTTTTTGCTTAAGGACAATTAAAAACTGATTTAATGTTTGCTCTTTCTATGGTTTTTGGTCGAGAGATAATTAAAAATCGATTTTTTTTTCTATTCAATACGGCACCCGCTTATGGCGGTGGATGGGTTTTGAAGAACATGTCACATCTTTAAATGAACATCTCAAGACGAGTATCTGTCAAATTTTGAACTATTTTGTTTTCTTTATCAAAACAAATTCCTACATGTATACTGACTATGTCACATGGTATATCAGTATTCTGAACCGTTGATAATTTATTCGAGTCTTTCGAAAATGCAACTTTAATTATATTCACTCTTTACAACATGGCCGCTTATATAAAATCAAAAATAATCGTTGAACGCTTAGATTCAAAACAGTTATAAGTGTTCAATATGAGCATATTCGTTGATGAGCAATGTATACGCATATATACATCTTGTTAAAACTAAGTTCAAAAAGTAAGGAATAAATTATAATACTACCTCAATATCCTTCGCGGTTCTTGATATGCTCCCTCTAAACACTTTATGATATGTCGAATTTAATCTTTTGACTGTTATTCGATTAAGAAATAATTGTACTTAGTTTAATTTTCTTTTATTAACCCCACGTAGCTGGGATACTCATTTATGCGCATCATTTATTTTGAATGCAGTGATTTCAATCATTTAGATTTTTTTTTATAAAAGATAAATATATACTTTACATTCAAGTTTTGAATAACTTACTTTTGAGAATGGTAATCAATATTTTCTTTCTACAAATAAATAAATAATGGGTTTTTAATGATGTAAATAAAGTGTATATAAATTTAAAAAATTATTGGAAAAACACAAAAATAGAAATTATAGGAATTTAAAACAGGTAAATGAAACATATAAAGAAAAAGAAAATTATTCTATTTTGCGTATAAGCAACATTGATTTTTCATAATTTGCCATTTTTTTTCTATTCACTTCCAATACTTCTTCAAAAGAAGTGTCTCTTCAAAGGAGTGAGTCAACCTTTTAAAGCAGTTTTATTTCTTAAAAAACTCACATATACTGCATTTTACGCCAAACGATAGTATGGTTTATAATCATTTTTTTTCTTTCCACTGTCTTTTTTTTTTTTTACTGTTATTCACATAATCTTGAGACAATATTGCTTCATCTTTCTTTGACTTTATGGAGTGTGAATTTTGCAAAAGATTTTAAACTTGTATTATAGGGAAAGAAAACAGTTAATCATCAGGATATAAAGTGCCCACTCTTATGACCCAACAGCTAATTTTTAAATTATTATAACTAAATTGAGATCTGGACAGATTGGTATCGAATTTCAATAAGCTGGAGAATACTAATACTACCCAATATCAATTTATTTATAATTTCTATTATAATTATATTATCTGTTATAATTTCCTTATGGCATGCATGGTTCAAAATAAGAGCTAACACGCGAAATTCGATAGATTATGTAACGTCAGTTTGATCGGAATGTAGTCCAAAACTTTATTTATAGCCATATGTCCAGACGATCCGTGAACTTCTCGAACAAAGACGTTTGTTTTTTCAAATAATTATTTAAATAAAAAATAATGAATCATTTCTTTAAAAATGGTTTAAAATATAAAATATTTCTCCTAGTCTCAAACAGATTTATAATATCTTGAAGATTCTTAACCTATATAGATTGTCTTGAAACTTTGTACCTGTCAATTTTAAAAATTCAAAATTACAAATTTTCAAAACAATATGTGTGGGGATAGGAAAAATCATTTTAAGCTCGTTTCGAAAACACGTTACATTATTTAAAAAAAATTTCTATGACGTAATCACTTGGCAGGGCTTCCTCTGTTGGATTAAAAATATGCAACCGATTGTAAAATTTATACCAACTTTGCAAATAAACAAATAAGAAAGCGAATTAATATTGCTTAGTTATCTAGTTTTAAACTATGTTCAAAGCTATAACTCATAGAGAATTTCAAAATCAGTTAAAATATGTGCACTGGAAAGTCACGTAGAGCAGAAAGCGAGTTAATGAAAACGAGTCAAAATTAAATAATTTTTGAAAATAAATATTTTAAACTTTTCTTTAAAGAAACCTTTCTTTCAAACCTCTAACGTTCGAATAATCATATCAATCATATAAAAATTAATAATGAGTTTATCTATTTCAATTTTTATATGATAAAAGTATTTATTTGCTAAAAATATATTTATATTCTAATAAAGTGTGCTACGAGTAAAGTGGGTAGGATAAAAATTATTTTTACCTTAGAATTTCCTAGAAAAGTTTCGTGTAGAGTAAAGATGTACTTCAGATTTCTAAAGGATAGATAAAAAAAGTTTATTTTAGTAAATTTATTGAAAACGATATTTGAAAACACTTTTTTCACACATAGAATTTTTCTGTTTCAACTTTTTTACTTTTATATTCTGAATTTCTAATCAATCATAACAGTAGCATGGAATCTTGAAAGAAAATTCTCAACCAAGTGGCTTAAATAATAAAAAACAATTTTTTCAAAATTATGTGTTAAGTGATAATCTAATTCTGAAATTAAAATATTGTTGCGAAAGGCTTGCTAAATGCATCTTTCCTTCTCCTCTAATCAGAAGAGCACTAGTAAATGATGTAATTGCGGACTGTTTTTTCTATGTCTCTTCTTTTCATTCTTGCTTATGTGATCGTAAAATGTTGTATTGCTTTTGTGTTGGTGGTTATTAAATGTGCTTTTATGTGTCCCATGCCTCCGTTTTTTGGTATATAATTAATCAGCAATCACACGTAAGGCTGGAAGTAAAACAAAAACTTATTTTTTGCCGCATCGACCAGTGATTAAATGATCGACCAGTGATGCAGACTACAAAAATTAGACCAGTTTTTGACGCGTTCGCTCGAGAAAGTGGAAAAAGTTTGAATCAATTATTGTATACAACTCCAAATTTAATTGAACAAATACCAGATATTATAGACAAGTTAAGAAGTTACCCTATTGGAATTTCGGCTGACACTGAAAAGACTTTCCTTCAATGAGGGATTGTTCCCTAGCATCGATATTTTTTGAAATTCTTTTATCCTAAAGAAGACGAAGAAATTATTTACTGACACTGCCGTGTAGTTTTTGAGGTATCATCGAGTCCTTTTCTATTAGCTGCGGTCTTGTCACACTTGCTAGAAAATGCACCTATAGAATATTCTGAAATTGTTGATAAATTGAAACTCATTTTATGTAGACAATTGTGTTACAGGGGTTAATAATGTAAAACAACAGGAAGAATTTATTGACAGGGCTAAAGAAGTTTTATTACGTGGTTGCTTTAATTTGAGAAACTAGGAAAGCAACGTTAAGAATAATTGTCTCTAAAAGTAGTGGGGTTACTAAACTTTTAGGAATTTTGTGGGATCTGGATAAGGATACTTTAACATGTAATTTAAGTCTAGACAATTTTATGGAAGAGCAGCAAACATTTACGAAAAGGCATCTTTTGAGTAGTATTCAGAAAAGTTTTGATCCGATTAAGTTACTAGGTTCTGTAACTTTACCTCCTGAAATTTTATTGCAACAAACTTGGAATCCCAATTTAAATTGGAATTCTATTTTGACAGATGATATTATCAACTCTTATGAAAAGTGGCTAAAAGAAATGAATGTTTTAAAATGATATAGAAATTCCTCGTTATTTTGAAATGAATGATACGACTCAGATGCATATATTTGTCGATGCTAGCAAATAAGCACATGCTACATGTATATTTTTAAGAGCAGAAACTTCGGAAGGTAAGATTTTTCTTGTGAGAGCTAAATCGCCGGTAGCTTCCTTTAAAACAGTAACTATCCCTAGATTTGAATGAATGACATGCTGTATTGGGGCCAGATTTTACTTTCAAATAACAGAAATCAAGTTTTGAAATAATGAGCATTAACAACACAACTATAATGTTTGCAGAACATTATATTTATCAAAACATTTTTTAAATTAAATTCTGTGCAACTTGCCCTTAATATTACTAACATAGAAACAATATTTTGGAGTGATTCTATAGTACCTTTGTTTTTATTGAGGGATAAAGGGGAATGGTCAATGTTCGTTGCAAATAGAATTAAAGAAATAAAAATCCTTTTTCCTAGAAGTGATTGGCGCCATGCACCCGGAAATATGAATCCTGTTTATCTTATTTCTCGAGGGTGTTCCCCCAGTCATTTGATTGAATCAAGGTGGTGGAAAGGTCCTTCTTGGTTACTAGGGCCCTCCCATACTTGGCCTGTAAATGAATTAATTAACTGTGAGACTTCCGAAATTGTGTTAGAAAGAAGAAAGGTTAGATTATGCAATTTAAACTCGTCGGAAAAAGATATACCTTGGTATGCTAGGAAATTTTCATTCTATTATTCAATTAGCAGCATGGGTCTTAAAATTTATACATAATGCAAAAATTAGTTATGAAAAAAGAAACTTAGATAAAGATTTATCCTTGAATGAGATAAAAAGGCTGAGATCCGACTTATTCAATCTGTACAAATTCTAAATTTTCCTGATTTAAAATCGATATCAAATTTATGTGTTTTTAAAGATGAGGAAGGTATAATTCGAATAAAAACCCGACTTACGGAATGCATAGATACTCCTAACTTTTTAGCACCTATTCTCTTGCCTGGCGATTGTATTTTCGCAAAACGGCTTATTGAACATTTTCATATTGAAAATCATCACGCTGGAACTAAATTGCTTCTAAGCTTAATTAGAGAGAAATATTGGATATTAGGTGGAAGACGAACAGTTCAAAAAGTATGGAATAATTGTGTCCATTGTCGTTGATTTAAAAGTAAATCATTTGTTGCTGAATCATCTAACTTACCTGCTGACCGTGTTAAAGATGCAGCAGTATTTGAAGTGGTTGGTGCGGACTTAGCTGGTCCTCTGTACTTAAAGCGAGGTGATAAATCTTAGATTTTAATTTATACCTGCGCCCTTTTCCGAACTGTGCATTTTGAACTAGTTTCTTCTCTTTCTACTGATTCATTTTTGTTATCATTTCGACGCTTTCTAGCGAGAAGAGGTAGACCTGGAGTAATATATTCCGATAACGGAACAAATTTCTGTGGTGCTTACAACGAGTTAGTGGCTGTCGATTGGAATAAAATTTCACGATATGCTGAAGTACAACGTAAACCTGGAAGTTTATTCCCCTTACTGCAGCTTGCTGGGGTGGCTTTTGGGAAAAAATTGTTAGAACATAAAAGAGCTCCTGAGAAGAACACTTGGTGAATCTATATTCACATTTGAAGAATTGACAACAATCTTATGTGAACGCGAAAAAGTAGTTAATTCTCATCCATTGACTTATCAATCGAGAGATTTTCAGGATCTTACACCAATGACTCCAGCATGTTTTTATGTGATAACTCAACATCTGAAACAACAGACTTAGATGTGCTGAATGGTAATCATCTTCGTAAAAGATTGAGATTTAGAGCAAAAATGTTCCAAGTGCTGAGAGAGCAGCTTTAGTAGAGAAAATCTTGGCCAGTTAGATCAGCGCCATCGACAACATCCAGTTTTCTAACATGCATTTAGAAGATATTGTATTAATTAGTGATGATAGGAAAAAGCGTCTTCAATGGCCTTTAGCCAGGGTCATAGAGTTGATACCTGGAAAAGATGGACATTGAGGACAGTAAGAGTAAAAACTCAACATTCTACATTAGTTCGTCTCATACAACGAATATCTCCTCTTGAGGTGAGTGGTAATGATTTTCAAAACAGTTAGGTCCATCTGGCGACTCATCTATGAAGACTTTTGTCAGCGATGTGAACTTGCCTCAAGTGTCGAGATTCGACGTGAAATAAAGAGACCTAATAGACTTAATTTTAGTGACTCCTAAACTTAGTTTTTGAGCACCTATCCAGCTTCTCCCAAAAAGGGAGGATGCTGCGAAAGGCTTGCTAAATGCATCTTTCCTTCTCCTCTAATCAGAAGAGCAGTAGTAAATGATGCAATTTCTGACTGTTTTTTTTTTCTATGTCTCTTCTTTTCATTCTTGCTTATGTGATCGTACAATGTTGTATTGCTTTTGTGTTCGTGGTTATTAAATGTGCTTTTATGTGTCACATGTCTCCTTTTTTTGGTATATAATTAATCAGCAATCACACGACATCGGGTAGATCTCAACCCACTGATATTTTGAAGCAAATTTCTGTTAGGTTTCGTCATAAATATCATGTTGTCATCAAAAATACACATATGAGTAAAATTTCATTTTTCTTCAGCAGCATCATGGAATGAGTAAAAATTCAATAATAAAATTCCAGCCAGTCTCCAGAAATATGAAACAAATTATACAAAAATGTATTAAAAAAATATTGACATAAAAAGTTATAAGCTTCATATAGAAATCACGCTCTACAAGTTGATATCTCAGTTCTTGATATAAAGCAGTAATATTACTGATATAACGATATATCAGTTTTAATGAGTATTAATGGAAGTATTCGGTCTTTGACTTCCGTGTATGCATTCTCCTTCTGGCGTTCTTTATATTAAACATATAGCATATTGAAGAGAATTAAGTTTATATTTGGACCTTTCATCTTGGACAATTGCTTCCAAAATGGCACAAATTATGTTGCAGATAGTATTTATTAAAAGTAAGTGAATCAACAATGCAAAAAGCAATTTTCCTTTTTATACATAGCCTAGATGCGAGTTTTATTTTCATTTTTTTCGGAAACATTCAGATGGAGCGTGATTCTCTGAACTTTGTCACTTCGGATGAATCCATTATGCAGATTGACAGTAAGGATATAGGGTAAAAGAATATGAAAGAAAAGGCTTTATTTAAGATATTTCGTCCCTTTAGAATTCCTGGCTTTCAAACCGATTATAGATATGACTTAAAAATGCAGTTTTAAAATAAGCGCTTTCGAATTTATATTCGTGGTAATAACGCAATATTTTTCTCTCTCTTACCATCCTATGTTCTTTCAGTTTTTAATATTTCGCGTTTGCAGGCAGAGAAGAAAAGATATCACGAAGTGAAATAACTTATGATTGACGATACATTTTTGATATATATATAAGTAACCAATCTAAAGTAAGAAATAGTTTGAAAACGAAACTAAAATGAAAACGAAAGCAAAACAGTTTCGAAATCGCAACTAAAAATTACTTCCTATTCAAACTAAAATCAAAAATGGAACAGGAAAAAACTTCATAGTATTTAGAGAGCGCAAATGCAGCTACTTCTAAAACACAGATGAGCTAATACAAAAGTATAAAAAACAAGTTAATAGGAAAATCAAATAAACCAAATAAAAAAAGAATCCAGCCTGAAGACTTTTTCAAGGGTCACCCTCAGGCAGGGACTCAAAAAAAAAGGGATTATTTCTGTGAGGGAATGCAGACAAGAAAGTCTAATAATGATTCCTCGTGACTCGAAAATCCCCAGAAATTAGGCCCAAGAGATATACCATTTTAACAGAAAGGGAAATACAAAACAACAAATTAGAAGAAAAAACACTACTAAGTAAAAATACAATAGCAAAAAAACAATAAAAACCAAAACACCATAAAATAACACTAAAGCAAAAACGAAAGGGCAAGAACATACCATCAGCAGTCAAGGAAATTGTAAGCTATCGATTGTGATTCCCGTTTATTAAAAACACAAAGCTAACGGTAATTTAGGTAAAAATTGTAAGCTCCCAGAGCCACCTATTGAGTGATATAATATGCAAGGAAAGTTCTATTTTTTATTTAAGCCAAAGGATTAATCCCAAACCATACCTTGTTTAATTAAAAAATTGACATTGTTTGACATGTCTAATTTGTTGTTTTGTATTTTCCTTTCTGTTAAAATGGTACATCTCTTGGGCCTAATTTCAGGGGATTTTCGGGTCACGAGGAATCATTATTAGACTTAATTGTCTGCTTTTCCTTAACAGAAAAAATCCCTTTTTTTTTTTAAATCCCTGCCGGAGGGTGACCCTTGAAAAAGTCTTCAGGCCGGATTCTTTTTTATATTTTGCTATAT
>JAPMOR010070996.1:23024-45980 GCA_026543865.1 Argiope aurantia
TATTCGGGCCTTATGTTTCATTTGAGTTCCATTAGGTTTTGATTTCTAGAACCAGACCTCAGGCTCCAAAAACAAAGTATTCATTCCAAAACTGTATTCTTAATTCAAAATAGAGAAATCAAACTCACTTCAAAACAGAATAATGAATTCTTGTTTACATTCTGCGCACTTTCACTAGATGCCATATTCCATAGTAAAATATTTTATCTATATAGCACAAAACTTTGCATTTTTAAGTCACTAAATTGTTGATTATCTAAACAAACAATATTTAAAAGTTCATGTAAATCTACATTCCAAAACCACAAAAGGTAGGCATGTATCAAAAACTGGTTCCTTTTCAAATTTCAACAAAACCTGGCTCCCTTTTCTTTACTTCGTATTCGAGAAAATAAGAAGGAATTGCACTTCTACACTGCTTAATTCGACCATTAATTTGATCTCTATGAAAGCCATGAGGTTGGCTGTACTGAATGTTTCAACACCAAAATTCTAGGAGGAATTACTTCTAAACGTCTTAGAATCATACAGCGATATTGGGTAGGAAATGCTTCCCAGATACGGTCGATGATGTTGAGAGTTCATGAAGAGCTCCTAATTTCACACATTATTGCAATGGTAATAAGATGATTTATTATACTAAAGTAGAACGAGCGAACATGCGATTGTTGCATGAGACAGCGGAATGGAATGGGCGACCGAATTCTATCACTGTACGTGCAACTCGCTTTGCATTTATTACATAGGAGTCTTCCCAGAGGACAGATATGAATCAGAAGTGATAACAGTGAGGAAACGATGTGATTGATTTGGTGCAGAAGAATCCAAGTTCAAGAACGCAAGCTATAGTGCACGATTTCCAGTCGCAGAACTTGGATGTTGCTACTTGGAAAATGTCAAAAATCCACATCTTCCACACAGCACTTAAGCAGACTAAGATAGATTTTACATAATGGCATCTGCGAAAGAGCGTTGCAGATCTCCATTTTCCAGGATTTGCATTGTTTACAGATGAGTTTACAAGGGAACCTTTAATAGTCATAATGTCCATTAGGATGGAACAAAAATGGTCTTAGAAGAATTTTTTTTTAGATTTTAGTTTGGTAATAGTACCTTTTATGTTCAAAAACAATATTTAAAATTTTGTTGCAATATTGCATTATCTTGAGGTGCCGCAAAAAGCTTAAAATTTGTAAAAAAAATTGAAAAAAGGTAAATTTTTAAAAATTTTCTTAAAATTTTTTCTTAGATTTTACTTTGGCAATAGAGCGGAAAAGTTGCCTTTCAGGTTTAAAAACAGTATTTAAAAATTGTGCTGCAATATTACATTATCTTGAGGTGCCACAAAAAGCTTGAAATTTGCAAAAAAAATTGAAAAAATGGAAATTTTTATAAAGGGCCTTTGAAATATTTTTCTTAGATTTTAGTTGGCAATAGTGATGAAAAGTTAGCTTTTAGGTTCAAAAAGAATAAAAGAAAATTTGGTTCCCATATAAGAATATCTCGAGTGTCGCAAAGAGCTTAAAATCTGTAAAAAAATTGAAAAATTATAAACGTTAATAAAATATTTTTATGAATTTTTCATTCATATAATGTTTTACAAAAGATGGTTTTAAGTATATATATAATCATTACAATAGGAAAAAATGATTAATTACAAGGTATAATAATAATAAAATATTTTTTATGTCCAATTTTGCGTTTCTTACCTCTATATCTTTATAGATTACAAATGTTACAGCTGCAAAATGTTTGTTTCTACTTCATTGCCACATTAAACTGTTTTTTTAATTAAATTTTGGCAATTCCCATGTGAGTCAATTTTTCTCTTATGTATCCACTGCTTGCATGCGACAAGGAAGCCAGGGAAAGTCAATAGTGCGTTCAACTTTAAGCAATTCACTAAATTTCCCAAAAATAGAACTCTCCGATATTTGTCTTGACTTCATTAATTTAGACTGATCCATTTTTACTCACAACAAAGCACACAAGCACAAACTAACAAATCAGTTACACAGCAGACTGAGGGGAGACGCCATTTCAACCGAACTCGGCAAAGCTACCAATTAGAAGCCAACTCTATCCTTGTCACCGGACGGAGACAAATCTCCACCTTACCTCAACAACTGCTCCGGCTGGGACTCAGTGCCATGCCAGTGCAATAGTTAAATATTTTTCATACTTTTATTCATATGGCAATGCACAATGAAAGCTTTTTATTTCATAATCGAGGCACGCAAATAACTTTAAAAAGTTGCAAAAAGTGTGTTTCTTTGAAACTTTAAGGACCTTGCGGCACCTCAAGATAGACTCTAACTTTTCCGTGCTATTACAAATTAAAAATCAAAAGTTAATAATTTCGTAAAAAAAGAAAAAAACCTTTAAAATATAGCAAAAATTCCAATTTTATGAAAATTTAACGTCTTTGCGGCATCTCACCCACTTCAATATTTTTCATATTTATACTTTGTTTTATCTACACCAATAGGCAACTTTTCAGCGCTAATACAAGGTGGAGGTACAAATTAAAAATCAAAATTTGATTTTTCCCTTCCACCCTAATGCCCGTATATGGTCGATGTTAATCTCTAACGCGACACAAGTAAAGAGGCACCTTGTGGTAAATACTTGGATTGCTAAAGAATTTGTACCTCCGAGACTATCAGACACCTAATCTACATCAGAATCCATCAGAACCTAATCTATCTGATAATCTAGGAGGTACAAATTCTTTGCTCTTTTGTGTGCAAGTTTTACTGCAGCCGCTGGATGACACGTACGTTTCTACGTCGATGCGATCTTTAATACAGCAAGATACCAACACGATGTCCTTGCCATTTAATTCTTCATAACTATTTAGAAGTCATATTTGTTCAGCAGTGAATCGGGAGGCCGAAATTTAATGTTTGGGCTTTTATGGGCCGAAAATGTGAGACCTGAATCACAGCTGAAGGAGGTTATTTTAATAGATTCTCTAATCCGCATGTAGTTGAATGTGTTACTTTTAATGCACATTAAATAATAAGCCGCCCAATCCCTACGAATTATTTTTCTCTTTTCTTGTATTAATTACATACTGTTCCGCATGTTCATGTGGTTTTTGACTCAGTATTTAATGCAATTCAGAGTATTCTAAACACACCTCATCCCTACTAGAATTTTGTAATCATGGTGCTTACATGCCCTGTATAATTTTAATTTAATTTAACATATCATTAGTTATTTTCTCACCTGCAAGATGCTTTGCAATCCCTTTTGCATCTCTCTAGGATTTCGTTGTCTTCTGAAGAAGTTATACAATTCTTACCTAAAAGGAACCAAAATGATCATGACTTCTCAAATTAAGCATTACATACTTATCAACATACAATACGAAATCATTGAGATTATTTATGCTTGAATTCAATTAATCAAATTAGTAATATTTGTTAACATTTCTTTTATAATTTTTACTCTTCTAATTGGTATTTATTTTTCGGTAATTCTGAGCTTCGATGCAGAATTTCAGTCTCTAGATTTGATGTTGAAATTTGAAGGCCTAGACTTCATTAAAGTTCCATTGTAGATACTGACCTTGTGCACGTTTAACCCATCGGAGGGAAAAGGTCCTCAAGCTTTTGTGGAATGAAAATTTGGAGAGTTGATATTGTTGATTTAATCAAGTATTTAATCGACATAGAATCAAAACAATTTAGAAATTCTGATCAGACTGAAATAAAAGAATATGAGGACAAATAGAGGAATGACTCACCTCGTCCAAGTCTCGATATTTATTTGGCAGCGATTCATGGGCATCCAGAATAAGAATGAATTACAGATTTAAATACAGCGAATAGAGCACCCCTTAAGAATGCCAGTATCTAAGCAAAAACAAGAGTTCAACGCTCTGGTTTTTTTCATTGCGCCATCTGTTGGCGTTCAGGTGAATCACCAGATATAGGCTCAAGCATCACCATAATCATCAAAGATTTATTTGAGACTAAGACCAAAATTAATCTAGGGTCAGTTACTTATTTAACAGGTTGCATTCTAATTACTAGATGAAACAGAATTTTGTTTATTCCTACTTTTTATAAAACTAGTGTCAAATAAAATGGTCCAAGAGTAGAGGTTCGTTCAGATAGACAAATTGACGAAACAAGTTAATTAACATAGTTAAATAGTATCCCGAAATTTTATTCCTACGCCAACCGAAATTTTGGATTCAATAGATTTCTCCTTATGAAATGAACAACGAAAACAATTTGGAAAGTTTTGAGGGAAATTTTGAGATTCATAAGGTTTTGAAGAGTGACGCTTCCAATAATAAATTTTGGTTGCGAAATTCCCACAATCGAATTATGATTCCTAATGCCTATTCATTGAGGGATCTTTTGTTATTTTTAATTGTTTCTATCGATTTACTTAATGCAAAACACTTCTATAACAAAATAGTCATTGGATTATTCCAATATTAGACAATTTTAATTAAGTGGAATAGCTGTTTTTATAAAAAAAAATATATTAATCATTTAGTAATGAAGTTATAAAATACTAAATAGAATTTCCATTAGAAGAAAAAGTAATCATGTTGTTGAACCTTTTTGTAAAATTTAATTATCAAAGACTAGGTGTGCAAATGTTATATATTCATAATTTTTAAATAAAATTTGAACATCAATCCTATAGTTTAAATATTTTTATTTTGTTTTATATAAAGGTTTTTAATGAAGGGATAAGAGCGATTCTATAAATTGAAGAAATTTAAAATTAGTTCTATATTTTTTATTCTGTTTTTTAAAATAGTTTTTAGATAAGTGTTAAAAGGAATTCTAATTTATTTCCATTCAATAAACTCTATAACTTTGAATTACTATTTTGTCTTTTCTTCAAATGTGATTTTATATTTTCCCGTTATTATGCAAAATTTAAGATGACATTGATTTTATCTTAATAAATCCAATATAGATCTCAGTTAATCTAATTTAAAAATTGGACAATTAATTACCATAATGAGGTGAACAAAATATATATATTTTTTATCTTTTGAGGAAATTTCGAATTGACCTTATAACTCATATATTTTATAAATTGAAATTGTAATACTAGATGTCCATCAAAGTCGCCACGAACTAATCATTTTTTTTTTCTTTCATCTCTTGCGATGCAAAGTGGAACCTTTTTTTTTTTCAAATGTATTTACTTTTATATCTTTCCTGAAGTTCCTCCAGTCTTCTATTCTTGTTATATCTGTTGCTTTTTATATCACTGAAAAACTGTACTTCTTTATTAATTCATGTTTATGCAATTAGAAATAGTGACACCATCGTCATTCTCATCGAAACCAAACAATAAAAATATTTTCATTTTCTTTATGTAACATTACTGCAAGAAAATTACTGAAATAATAATAGAAGACAAAGGTTATGAGTTAATACAGAAGTATATTGAGAACCGATTGTATATTTGCAGCTCATATCCTTTACTCTTCTGCTAATTGTGCGTATTCTCGTTCTGCTTTCTATGGTAAGATGTATATAACAGGATCGCATGGAAAGCTCCAGTATCGCAAAATTCAGATGTAAATTAATGGTCATTTCATTCTCTTCTTGATTTTTATTGTTTGTTTTATTGTGATTATGATCTCTTCACGGCTGTATACATATATAGGGTAGTCGGGAAAGTCCTTTAAAAATATTTAAATTCAAAACGGCGCCTTGTGGAGCCAAGGAAGTAAATTATACCTATAGTAAAGTGACTATACTGAATTTCTTGAGACCGGTTTCACCAATCCTAATGGTAAAATGAGGAAAATACGAAATCATAGGAGGTCGACCCTAAAATCAAATTAGAAAAATGCACGTTATACCATAATAAAACAGAAGGGAAAAGTTTCATAGAGTTGCCTGTAAAATTGGCAGAGATATTTGCGATTAAATTTACGAACTTTCCATGCCTTGAAAAAGGGTTCGTCCTAAAATAGGAAAAGGTGTTTTCCGAAACTGCCTTTACTATTTTCCGGTACTGCTTTTACTCCCGTACTACTGCCGCCCAAATACATATTTCATATATTTTCATTATTTTCGTTTACTTTATCTCTTACTTAAATCGGAAAAACTATGATAATACCGGAGAATACTTCCAACAAAAAAAAATCCTATATTAATTCACAGATCATATTGAAAACTAGACGGAACATCGTTGTATAAATCTGAGATAGACATCCTGTATGATAAAAGTCAATCATTTCTTTCTCAAAAATTCTTATTGAGGGTCAACTCAATATATATTCAAGAAACATAGTGTAAAATTCTAGAAAAAAATTATGAAATAAAGCTTAAAATTAATAAACAGAAATAGAAATGAGAATCAAAATTAATTTATCCGAAGTGAAATATATTATAAGATACTTTTTATAAGGAAATAAAATTTTGCCGAAGCAAATAACATGATGATAACAGAAAAATAGATCACAAATTTTTCCTTAAAAAGAACTACAATGCTTTACCAAAGCACAATTCTAAAGGGTATTCGAGCATATGAAATGGTAGCGATACATTCTTGTTTGGTTCAAACCGGTCATGAAGGCACAATTCTTTGCACATCTGAAAAATCATAAAATAAAAGTTTTATTTGATAAAATGTTTAGTTGTTAGTTTCAAATATGCTGTTTGATGTTTCTAAGAAAATGTGTATGCGCTTTCACAATAAAGCGAAATTACTTCTTGAGATCTAGGACCTTGACGTTTATTTCGTTTCCACAAAATTTCGTAATCGGTGCAGTTAGTTTCGTAGGGAGAGGGAAGTAGTTTATCTTCTTCCTGAAAGAAAAACGATGTTCCTGTAAATGTTTTATGATACTGTAAAAAAATTACTATCTCATAAGTTATAACTCCTTTTGTAGATAAATTTCACCTCTACTCAGCTAAGAATTGAATTCAAAATTAGATACAAATCTACAGTTTTTGTTTTAAGATAAAATATCACTAGCAAGTTCCAGAACTGAATATTGCGTTCACATACAAAAGAATAAAGAGACAAGTCCTCCAGAAGTCAAAAGAAATCAGTCACATATAATAGTAAAAATATGTAATAAAAACTGAAATAGGTAATATAATAGTAAAAATATGTAATAAAAACTGAAATAGGTAATATAATAGTAAAAATATGTAAAATTGATACATATCTACAATCTAATATATAAAAACGAATTTTTGTTTGTTCGCATTTTATGCGCTTTCGTACCGTTCATCTTACTGCGATAAAGAAGCCAACTTATTGCTTGCACTTGCGCGGTGATTATAGACATAGTACAATTATTATATCTAATATATAAAAAGGAATTTTGGTTTGTTCTTATTTTATGCACTACCGTACTATATCCGATTGCTATAAAACTTTGTCAACTTATTGTTTTGAACCTAGAAAATTCATGTTTATCACATGGCCAATTGTATGTTGGATGCTCACAAGCTGGATAGCCAAGAAATTTATTTGTTTTTTCTGAAGACGGAAAAACAAAAAAAATATTGTCTACCCTAAAGCACTTGAATAATAAAGTCAAAAACTAGAATAAATATTATTTGTACTTCTCCTTTATATATCATTAAATGTTAATGAATGTTTTCATTGACGGCAAGAAAATAAATATCATGCTTCCTATCAATCCTAATTAAAAAAAATAGTTATTTCAAATTTCAAACGATATATCTAAAATTATTTCTTATACGGTAACAACACATTGAATTCCAGCTGGTCAATTATAAAATCATATGTAAAATCAAATTTCATCGAAACGTAAACAATCTATATTTTTGAGTTTCTGTACTCAATACTTACAAATGGATAACCTCCACAAAATTGGTCTGTGTCCAAATTTTAGAGTGGTTCTACTATTTTAGAATTAATAACTTCATGCCTTTTGTGTCCTGAATTCATTTTTTTTGATATCGTATTTACAGACAGACATGAAACAGACCTAAAATTGAGTACCCAGGAATGTCTAAAATGTAGAGTTTTCATTATAGCATAAAAATATATTATATATTTAAATTATTATAAAAATATTATAAATTTTTTGATGCTGATTTCACTTTATATACGTTAGATATTTCAAAGTTGGAAAGGCGATTTTTTTAGTCACAAATAATACTAAGTATAACACGCAAAATCAGGCTTTAGACCGAGTTTCTGCTTATATTTCTAGTAAACAAAAAAAAAGTCAGTAACAAAATTTATTCTATGTACATCCAATTAATTCCTTTGCTGTTACATTCTATAAACGATTACTAGGACTTCTGAGAACCTGGTGCGTCAAGAATAATGATAGTGTGTGATTTCAACTAAAATGTTATGTCCATGTTATGTTTGTTGTTATGTTTTGTCTCAACAAAACATTTTTCCAATAAAATATCCCCAAAATATTTTATTGGGATATACATTAAAACCCTGATATTTTTATAGCCACTCACCTGTAATGTTTTTGGTAGAAATGGAATCAAGTCCCATTGCATCATAAGGTCGGTTGAAGCGAATTAAATCATATATATATATATATATATATATATATATATATTGTTACGAAATTTCTTTACCGGGGTTCGTTTGGATAGTGGAAGTTATATGGTGTGGAGAACGCTCAATCAGTAGGCAGAAGTGGAATAAAAGCAACGACGTTTATTTACACGAAGATACACAGGACAGCACAAAAGCGACAACTATATACAGCACAGAAGACGATTATCTTCTCCCGAGACGTGTAGCATACAACAGCACACAATCAGAATCTACTGCAGACAGTAGCGCACAGCTCAGTTCAGCATGAGCTTGACTCCGTCGCTGCTCACCGTCGTTTCCGTCTACTCCGCTCTGTCGCTTACGACTCCTCCGCTCCGTCTTCGGACTTGACTGCTCTCGAACTCGGACTACTCCGTCGTCTTCCTTCCACCTTTTTTTGGCAGTTGCGGTTGCTTCCTTTTATAGGTCTCGGGAGGCGGGGCTAGAAGCCTCTCAACCAATCAGGAACGTTCGAGGCATATCCCGGTTCTTACTGGGCGGATCGGGAAAATTCTCGAAGTTTCGGGTATACTCTATTTTGGCGCCAAAGTCGCCAAATGATCGCCAAGTTTGTCGCCAAGCTCTAGGACCTCCGACGCGATACCTGGACTCTGTCCCATTCAGATGACTGTAAAACTTTCTTTCTGTTGATGGAACAAACTATGCTGGGAAGCCGAAGTCAACGACCAGCATTAATATGTGAAATATATTTATTGAGGTTGGTTGGTTGAGGCTTAATGGCGCAAGAGCCATGTTTGGCTAAATTGCGTCAATCAAATGGTAAAAATGGAAAGTATTTAGAAACTCATGAATAAAAGATCAATCATATCAATGACAAAGAAATGTAAAATATGGAGAACTATATTAAAATTAAGATAACAAGATAAAAATTCAAGAAATTGTTAAAAATATTTTAAAAAATCAATAGACAAATTATAATGTCAAAATTAGGGATAAAAAATCCTTACAGACTTTTGACACGATATTTCTTTGTGTATTTGTCATGGACAGTGGTACTAATTGTCTTAGGGTGAAATGTTTTAAAATTAACCCAATGAAATGGGCGGTTTTTTAAATTTTCTTTAACAGTAAGATTATCAGTTGATGTAGGGGTTTAAAATATTACTGTTGATTGTTCTTGCAGATCAATAACGGGGAAGTTACCTCAATAGTTTCGTTTGGGTCATAGTCTATAGTGTTCTCGGCCACAGACGACCCGATATCATTGTCACTTTTGTTATTACAATTATCGTCTATAGAAAAGTGGTCAGAAATCGTAGAAGCTGGTAAATAATCACTTTTATGTACAGCTTTGGAGTGAGTTGCCACATGTGTTGACGCAGATTTGTTTACTTCCATAGTAGTAGAAGTCGGAAACTGCATAGGCGAGGTTACCCAAAATTTGGATTTTTCTAACATTGATTCCTTTTGGTTTTCAACTGTGGTCTTCAGAGGGTTTTTTTATATTTCTTTTTCTTTGTTACTAACTGAAAATCAGGCAAATCCTGTGAAGCTGACGCAACATCACAGACTGGAACTGACACACTTTTCATTCTGAGTAATACTTTGTTTAGTTGAATTAGAACTAGATTGTATGTCGGGAATTGCAGCTGATTTTTCTAAAGCCACAGAATCATTCGATATATTAAAAGATTTTGACTGCTTAGCTTTTGTCTGAGCTATGGAAGCATGGCTATTGCTTGTAGCGGTTTGGGATTTAACGAGCTTCGGTGAACGATATCTCATTTTTTATTTTTGTACTTATTACTTCTCTTTTAAACAACCACGTTGGGCAATTTCTAGAATACGAGGCGTGTGCACCTTTACAGTTTGCACATTTTTCAACAGAGTTGCATTGAGAATTGTCATGACCGACATCTGCACAACGGGCGCAGGTCAGTGTCCCGCGGCAAGAAGTTTTAGAATGCCCAAAACGTTGGCATTTGAAACAACGCAGTGGACTGGGGATATACGGTCTTACTGGAAGACGCATATAGCCTGCTTTAATATATTCTGCCAGTTTTGGAAATCCAAATGTCAAAATAAAATGTTTTGTTTTATGGAGTTCGCCATTTCTCCGTATTGATATACGTCTCACATGACACACCCCCTGGCTTTTCAATTCTTTCAGAATTTCTTCCTTTTCATCATCGAACATTTCTCCGCAGGAAATGACTCCCTTGGAGGAATTTAAAGAAACATGTGGAGAAACGGTGATTTGGATATCAGCAAATGACTTCAATTTCATTATATGTTGCGATTGTTTCCGGGACAGAACTTCCACAAGCAAGTCTCCGGAACGAAGCTTCTTGGTGCATTTTACTTCTCCGATATTTCCAGTGATGCTTTTTTCGACTAAGAAAGTAGATACTGAATGAAAAGTCTCATTCGATTTGGAAACTCTTTTTATGAGAAAAAAAGTTGGAAAGATAGCTGTAATTGAGTTGTTTGAAACGATTTGTTGCCCACTGAAGGGAGCAGATTTCCGTTTGCCCATACGATATTGGTATAAATTCAGGCCAGACGGCACCGCCCACCACGGAGTCCAACAAGGGATGGCAGCCACTGGCTCTGGGCACTTCCAGCTTCAGTACTTACCATAGTGCTAATCGGTTACCTATACGCTAGGAGTCACCCCGGGGTAATTCGTAGTTCTGAAACTTAAGCTTGTTATTCCTCATGTAAAATAGCCAGATAATAAACAAAATATTTACGACTTCCTCATTTCTGAACCAGGAAGTTTCGGAATAAATTATTTGATTGAAACGTTTTGAATTGTATTACAACATTAATATCTACATCTGGGAATTGCGCTAAGTTTGTTTTAAAAAATGGTAAAAATTCGTGCAAAAACTGCACGATAACAACAACAACAAAATCCTTATTACTATTTTAAAAATTTAACACGGTTAAAAGTCAACTTTGCATTATAATATTTTCGGAAATCATCGTGGCAATATCCCCAAATTTCGATTCGTTTTTAATTAAATATTTTTTAATTCGCTTTGAAATGAATACTTCACCATCTAAAGCACATTTATCCTAAATTTGGTAAAGCTGAATCAAATTTTTTCTATGTAGAGTTACACACTCCTTCTCACTTACCATTAGTTGAAATTAAAGAAAATAATCTCTATGCGCAGATCTCACTATTCGTTTGACTCATATAAACAAATATTACCATTCGTATGATTATCTGGTATTTATATCCCGGTCTTAGTTGCCTTCCTTGGTGAGGTAGTTTGACTGGAACGAATGGAGAATGGACCGCGACATATACCATGGGTTCATGAAAAAAGAACAGTTCTTCACTTGCTTCGATGTTTAAACCATAACTACTGAAGCTGTTTGCCTGGTATACCAGACCTGTAAAAGACCATTTAAAGAAGTTAGATGAAGTCAATATTTAAAACGAAAAAAATGGAATCACGTAATTTTAGCCTTTAAAGCAATTACTTCAGTTTGCTTTAAGGACAGAATTGCCTTCAACTTTTTCAGTAATAGAAATTTAAAAAATCAGAAATCTAAGCATACAATAGTGCAGTGCAGGATCCTTCAATTTAGGAATGAAAGATTGAAGTATTTGCAGGAAATACACAAGTCTGGATTTTTCGTTATATTCGAAACATTTGGCACCATTGCAGACTAATTTTTCAAAACATTATCGAGTATCTCTGTGGAGTCTAATTATGACTCCAGTTTCACAAAAATCCTGATAGATGGGGACATTATTTCCTTCCCGAAATAACTCAAATACTTACGAAAAGGAAATTTTTCTGATTCCTTTGTACTGTTAATAAGCAGATTTTCCGAGTAACATGGGAAAAACAGGTATCCATCCGGAGAGAATACAGGTTTCATTTCACTATATAAAAGTAAAAAAACATTTGAAAACTAAGCATTTAAAAAAACATAAGACAATTTTATATAAAATCAAAATTTATTCCTTGAGTGATTTGCGTACTCGGAAAAAGAAACAAATTGGAACACCAGCTGTGTTTGGCAAATACCTTGAAATGCCGGGAACCATCTGATAATAAATGCACATTATTCTTCGAAATTGTCTTAAACATTTAAGCTAAAGTGTTTGAACTTCTAAAAAAGAAAATGGAGTCTCTTTATCTAAACACATAAAATGCTCCGATCCTTTATCGGCGTTGCGATGCATCTCTTTCATTGTTTTGCATGCAATTGAAAGACCAGGATTTTGTATTCAATTTGATTATATTTGGGAGCCTTTTTAAAAGAGCCAAAGGTTATTTTGAGACAGGTTTTATAATTTTAAACTGTGATCAGGTGATTCTTGAACTGGCGCTTCTTTCACTGAGAGCATTTGGTTTTGAGAAAATGATGGTAAATCTTGCTTTGCAGGGCGGTTCAATTATGGCTCACTAATCCCACTCGCAAGGTTTTTCTTAGGAATTGAGATCCAAGTCTGGAAACCACCGGTTCATTAACTGAGACCTAGTCTCCAAGTTACTGCGACTCTGTTACGGCAAATAAAAGACGGCACAGCAAATAAAAGATTGTTTGGCAAATTTGATAACAAATAAAAGATTGTAAATTGGTCTCTTATTATTCTGAAACTCTGAACAAAAACTCTGAAAAAAAAATCGAATACAAGTTTGTTTTATTAATGTTAGAAGATATTTTGAGTAATTCAGAAATTTAAGTATCTATTTTACGGTAAAGAATGTCCACTCATTTTACATGGCACGTTCTCAAAATCGCATAAACCGAAAAGCTGAAGGCCATTTGCTGGGGTACCTGCAAATTTTGTGTGAGACACACTTTTACGATTCATATTTTTTAAGAAAAACTTGGGAGAGAGGTAAAGACATCCTTATTTTTACTAAATATATGCAAAATATCTTCTTTAATCGTGGTTAAATAACCAATTTATTAACCGTTAGGGATGATTATTCACATACAGTTGCAAAAGGCCCTGATTGACTTTAAATAATATACTTTATGCTTTTTGAGTCAATAAATGCTGTTCTGAGAAAATTATGATTCAAAGTTTTTATACAATCCCCTTATACTAATAATTACATTTAGTAAAATATTATTGATAGATCTTGACGGATACACTAAGAAAAAAAGAACTCCCTTCTGCTTTTAAAACACGGAATTATGAAAATTTGTACATATTTTAGATCATTAAAAAGTTTCAAAATTGAATCAAGACATCTGTTCAAATGTCTAGAAATCCTAAATAAGTGAAAGTTAACTAAAATAAAATTATGGATTTTGTTGAAATCTTGAGAAACTATATCATTACTAATATTCTTACACATTAGCAATTATATACACATATACGCAGTGTCTGATTGAAAAAATATCTATTCATTTATTTAATCTAATCATTATTAAATCTACTCATTTTTGGATGATGATACATTGCAATTTTTATGCGCAAACCTGCCAATTATTGCTCGTCTAATGTTTCTTCGAGCGCCATTATAATTCGCAACTAAAAAAATGCATTGACATCTAAAAACTATTGATCGTATAATTTTCCTATATATCTTTAGTTCGATTACGATTTAACCAAAACCTTGCGGAATTCACCGATCAACCATTGTAGGCAGGGCCAGCCATCTGGGGGGGGGGGGGGGGGGGTGCTTATGAACCGGGGCCTCGTGACTGAGGGGGGGCCACAGTGATTAAGAATTAAAATAATGTTCTGAACAATAATAGCGTTTACACGTGCTGAAAGTATACAAGTTTGCTCCCACATGGCTAGCTAAGAGTCAATTGACGCCGTTATTTGGCAATAATCGCATTGATATCTATAAAAAAAAGGGGGGGGAAGGAAATTTCTAAATATGTCTGAAGGAAATTTCCTTCAGACATATTAAGACTGAGCGGCACGATTACTGGGCTCAAGCGGCGGCCAGAAATCGAGGGTGAGGCTGGGTTCAAATGGATTTGTAAGTCATCAGCTATTTATTTTTATCTACATCTAATGCAATATTTTTTATGCGTGCATCTGTGTATGTTTCTTTATATTAAGTTGTTCAAACAAAAAGTAAAACGAAGATAAACTCCGGTAAAACGATTAATTCCTAGCAATGCACATTGCATTACTGCTTCACCGACCACGATCGGAATGAAAAGAATTACGGAAGAAGTTTAAATGGAGCAGTCGACGGATTTGGAAATATACGAAGTTTACAGTATGTATTATAATCTAGAGCAAGTATGCAAAATATTATTAATATAAGATAAGTAGATTTACAGTCATTTGTCTCACCTACTGGGTAATAGCGTATAATATAGTATATAGTAATTTGATAATTCATTCTATGAACTGCTTAATATTGTTAGATATAACCATGTCCATGGCAAGAAAATATCCCTTTCGGCGTCAAAAAATAAAATTATCGGAAATGAAAAAAAAAAAAAAAGAAGAAAATCTAAATTTCAAGAAGCCACAAGTAGATCTGTTTATTTATTTATTTATTTTTTATTTTTATTTATTTATTTATTTTGCTACGAAGTAATTATGGCAAGGAAATTACTGGGAAGAAAGTTCCACGCAAAGTACACAATCTTGCAATGAAAATGTTGAAATGATGAAATTTATTGAAGAATCGTGTGTCTATACAAATATCACTGAATCAGTAAATAAGGACGAAAATGGCAATAACAAAAATGATCAAGTGAGTATAAATGATCCTGGTATGTCCAAGTATTATAACGAATAAATTTAGAATGGTTTGTGTCAAAGAATTTTGTGTATCGGACCTGTACAACTCATAGGAGTTTTTGCTAAAAATGCTGAAGGTAGATCATTTTCCACTACATACTACTTTAAAAAAAATGCCAATGGTGAAACCGAACTTCGCAGCAGGTTAATTTACTCAAAAACGCAAGACTCGGTATTTTGTTTTTGTTGCACATTATTTTCCAGAGGAAATGAAAAATCTACACGATTTATAGGTGTATGTAATATCTGGAAAAAGTTATCAACTATAATTCAAGATCATGAGCGTTTTACTTGTCATTTAATTCATTTACTGCTTTGAAAGAATTACTGAAAAGACTAAATTTATGTTACTATTGATAAAACAAATCAAGTTAATATAAATAAGGAAACGGAACGTCTTGAATTACTATTTTAAAGAATTGTAGATATGATTTTATTTTTAGCAGGTAATAATTTTGCACTTCGAGAAAACCATGAATAATAGAAAAACGTTTAATAATGGAATTTTTTTAAGTTTAATCGAATTATTAAGTAAGTACAACTCTGTGATTATGGATCATATAAACAGAATACAAAATTCGGAAAATACGATTGTGCATGGTTTAAAACATGCATCACAAGAACAAATTATTCCTGCGTTAGGAAATCACAAGAACAAATTTAAAGACGATACAAAAGCTGCCACGTGTTGCAGTATCCAAATGGATTCTACTTCTGAAATTTCCAATGAAAAAAACAAACTCCAGTCTGTATTAGGTACGTAAATTTGAAGAGAAAAGATTAAGTATAAATTAGTCACTTATAGGATTTATTGATGTAACTGGAGAAGGACAAGCAAAACCTTTATTGGAAATATTCAATAAGCTTGATTTAGATATTATGGATTGTAGTGGGCAGGCATACGACGACGGTAACAACATGAAAGGGAAATACAAAGGTGTATAATTTAGAATAATTGCTCTAAACCCTCGTACAGTTTATGTGCCTTGCTTATGAAATTCTTTTAATTTATTAATTTGTGATTTGATTTATTAATTTGACGCTTACAGCAGCATATATAGTAGTTTTTTTTGGATATTACGTTTACATTGCTTATTTTCTGCATTTACAAAAAGATGGAAACTTGTACAAAAACATTTAAACATTCTAATCCCCTAGAATCTCTTGATGAAAAGAACAATAATACAGTGGTATTCGAAGCTAAAAGTTTATTGAATTCAATACAAGAAATGACATTTATTTTATGTTCAATAGTATAGTGTACAATTTGTCGAAAGTTAGCATTATCAATAAACTATTTGAAGTAAAAACAATAGTTCGCGACTGCGCTTTTAATTTAGTCAATAAAATAAAAAAATGACATCCAAAATTTAACTCAATTTTAGACGAAGCAAAAGTGGCGTCATGCAATTTTAATACTTCAGAATATTTTCCTGTAAAACGAATTCGAAAAAAAGAGAAAAATCATATTACGAAGCAGCAAAAGATGAATTTATAAAAGACTCAGTTGAGGAATTTAGACGTTACTTTTTAATTCTGTATATGATACTGTTATTGTGCAGATAGAAGATAGATTTTTAAATCTATTTTCTATAATTTTCAAATTAATCATGATATAAAAATGAATGAAAGGGATATACATAACTCACAACACATATTGCAATGTCATTCTTATTAATAATTATAATGATTTTTAATGTGTTAACAGAGCTAAAATTTTTCTTTATATTGCCAGTTACTATAATAAATGCTGTGATATCTTTCAATAATTTAAAATTAATGGCGAATCGTCTTCAATCAAGCATGTAAGCATAACACTTAAATGCATTTGTTATACAAAGCATAAAAAAAGAAATTTCAGCAAAAAAAACTTTATTTTTCCCGAAGTAATGAATAACAAAAACAAAATAATGCATTAAATGAACATGCAATAGTTATATGTGTTCGTATTTGTATTTTTTTTTAATTTGAAAAAACATTTAGGGCCTCAAATGGTTTCTTGCACCAGGACCCCTTCATAGAGAAGGCCGGCTCTGTTGTAAAATAACCTACTCAGCACAAAAAGGCAGGTGATCACTTTTCGAAAGTCAGTACCAGTTCTTTCAAAACGAAAATTGTAGAATGCTTACTTATTTAGAAGTCGATACTTCACCAACTTTTAGACCTACAGACATCCTAAAGCCGCTTGTATTTATCAGATGTACCGGCATTTCTTTGTATCCAGTTTGAATGAAACAGTAGAATTTTATATTAATTCAGCCATATAAACAAATAAAGATATCAAATTGCGATACACGCGTGCTTTTTACAGATCCAATTTTACAATGCATTCAACGCAGAAAAATTCTTGTTTATGAATGTGTATGAAGCATGCCATCCGTAGTAATAAGATTATTAGAAATCTAAACGCGTTGAAATAATTTTTTTACTATAGGAATTAGCAATATTTTAAAATAAGGAAAATCTAAAAGTTCATTGTTTACCCAGCTATATGGCCAAATACACCTTTCTTTGTCCTATATTTTACACTTTAATAACTCATTTTTCGCTGTTTCATTTAATTCTCTTCAAGAACATTCATTCACTTTCTTAAATAATATGATTTGATTGTTTTCAAATATCATGTGATTGTTTAATAAAAAATAATAAAAATCGCCATACGAGCAATACAGTATCTTTTTGCCAAGTTTACTTTTTTGAACAACAATTTTGTCCATTGTCCTTTACTGGAGGGAGATCATCTTTCCTGCCATTGATACATTAACTTTCCTTTTCCTTTATTTCTAATCAGAACGTTGGAGAAATAATAAAGGATCTTTTCCCTCCTCATTAGAGGCTTGGACGCCAGTTGTTTCTTTATTTTGGTGATTTAATTACCAGTAAGGTGGTCTTTGAGTCGGGAATAATCTTTTATATTTCCTTCAACACAATAATCAATGGCATTACTAATAGCTATCACTTCAGCCATAGTGTTGGATATTACCTAACCGAATACGTCATTTTGACATCGTTCTAATAGCAAACAAATACTGCTCCGATTTGGTTATTGATTTTCGATCCATCAAATATACAAAGGAAGCATAGAAAGCGCTGATCTATATCTGCCAAATGCTGTATTTAATCATAGACAATTTTTTTTTAAGAAATCTAATTTTGTATCAAATACCGAAAATGGCAAGTGAAAACTTGGAGTTTTTTACATTCTAATCTTCAATATTGTACACAATGAGGTAAATACAATGTGATCGATAAAGTCTTTGTAAGTCCTTTAAATCTAAAACGACTTTCCGTATAAGCAGGCAAGTAATTTGCACTTAAATTAAAATGAGTATGCTGAATTTATTATGACAGGTTACAGCGTCCCCAGTGACGAAATAAGAAAGTTACAAAAACAACTAAAAAAATAAAAGAGATCGACCAAAAAGTTCAATTACCATAACCATACCATATGCTTACTGTAATTTAAAAAAAAGAAAAAGATACTTAAAGTTATCTGTTGTTGTTGTTGTTTCTTATGGCACTTGCCATGGACAAGCCCGCTGTTACGAAGACAACGATTTTAAGCCGGTGGGAAAGCGTCTCTTGTTTTTATAGTAGCGCCATCTAGGGCCAAGAGATGGACTTAGCTACACACAAAAAGTTATCTGTAAAACTGATAGACATTTGCAATTAAAATTATGAGCTTGCCATGACTTGGAAAAGGATTTGTTCTAAAAATGAAAAATGTATTCTCAGCCTCCTCCCCGCCCGAGTGTGTTTTACGGTTTTTTATTATATTTATTTACTTTTTTTTAGATTAAATTTCACTTCACCGTTGCTTAATTCAGAAAATTTATTTGTTAAAACCAATTAATTTAGGGTGAATTAATTAATTAATTTTCCGTTAATATCAAACAGCTTTTCAAGTCACGGAAAGTTCATAATTTTAATCGCAAATATCTCCGCCAGTTTTACAGGTAATTCCGTGAAACTTTTCCCTGTATTTTTATTAAGAAGACTTCTTTATTTCGCCGCTTGGAGCGTTGTAACCTATCTCAATAAGTATCAGTATGGTCTCTAACTATAGACTATCAGCATAGTCTTTTTACTATAGTTACACTACCCTGGTTAAATGCGATACGTTTTCAATGTAAAGGACTTAAAAGGAGTTTACCGATCAACCTTGTACGTCTACACTTCATTAATTATTTGATTCCAGCAATTCGATAAAAGACAAAAGCATTTTAGAAGCATAGCTGGAAGACTGGACTCGCGAAACTTTATTAAGTGCTCACTTCTTTTATATTATTAAATTAATTATGTAGATATGAGAAATGTTTGCATGCCAGATCTTTAAAATTGTATGGTAGATATAATGTAGTTTAAAGTCAGATAACTTTTCATGAATTTAAATCATTATATATGTAAATTTACCTGTACGTTGTGACACTCCAAGTCCATTCTTCCCAAAACTCTTTTGTAATATTGCCCTTATGATATATTTCAAGAACTGCATTTATAATTTCCCGTACCGAGTTGTTACCCAACAACCCGAGTTTGGGAATCTGGAAATAAATTTATATAATAAATGCAAGTTCTTGAATTATTAGTCGAAGAAAATTCGACATTTTTTTTCATATTGTTAAATATAATTAATCATTTAAACAAAGACACTTTAAAGAAATATTAGACGACGACAATATTAATAATGATAGGTATGGTTTGGTTTCGTTATATTAACGTCCCGTTTTAAAGCAACACCAGGATTATTTTGGTAAGGACTTCGTAATTTTGAACCGTGGTCGGATGACGAGGGTGACACTGAGATGGCACCCTCTCTCCAGGCTTCCACACCACACCAGCGGGAGGGCGTTTGGTCCCGACGGATTTAACGTGCTCTAGACCCGCTTACACGACAGTTTTTCAGTGAAATCGGGTCTCGAGCCTGACACCCTCCGATTACGAAGTCGAGACCTTACCACCAGTCCATCGAGGCCCAATAATGATAGATATATCTCGGACATTTCTTTCTATTTTTTATACTGTGACGATGTGGTAAACTGCAGATGATTGTCGAGGCTACTTTATTCAGCGGTGGCAGTGTGGTCGATTGTACATTTTGTACCTGTACATCCATATTTCCTTAAATTTTCATTAGTTTTCATCCTCTGTATAAAATGCAACCTCTGCAAGTGCATCAAATACCATTTGAATAATATGGTTTGCTGCCTAATATCCTTAATCATATTACACATTATGACATTATATGTATGCCATAGTCATAAAAAATCTGCTTTTTGACATTAGCTTTCACATTTCATTTATAAATCATGATTCAAAGTAAAATATATCAACATGCATGTTACCTTAAATTTGAAAGAAGTAACAGATCAAATTCCTTTTCTTTTTTCATAATTTTATTTAATTTTCTAAATATATTTTTAACTATTTCAAACAATCAATATTCTTTTTAAAGTTGAATTTATCTAACGAATTTTAAACAAGTTGAAAAAGGAAAAGCGAAAGAAAATTTAGGTGAATTAATAACTAAAAGTTTTCCTACAATATTTTATAATCCTGAGTTCTCTGACGAAATTGCATCTTTCTTGTTATATGGCTCTGTATATTTTTCCACACACTGCTGATAAAAATAATAGAACTAGAAAATGATGCTCTTTGTTCTTTCTGAATGGGAAATATGACGAAAAGCAATTGGCTAGTAACTCATGATCAACATTATTGCAAAAGGTCCATTGGGATTAATGTTCATTAATATACAGAATTCGAACTTTTTATTTTTAAAAATTAGCAAAGGAGTGAATTGAGGGCTTCATGTTTTATTTTTATGAATTGCAAAGCTATTGGATAAAATTTTTGTTTATAGAAAGAGAGCATATCGTTGAAAAGATATTTGATGGATTGTGAGAGTTACATGAGGCTTGGTAAATGGACGCAAAGCATACATTGACACATGTCTATAAATGTTAAAGATAGAATCGTATCAGGATTATGGAACTCCATTGGTAGAGTATGTATATGACCAGGTGAAAAGAAATAAAAATCAACTTTTAGAATCATAACTGGGCAACGATTATTGAAAAAAAAATAGAATACCGATAAGAGTTTGCTGTAGCTATAAAAACCAATTATTCAGATGTGCTTTGGACATCATTCTATCGCATTTATGTTAATTTCGTCAAATTAACATAACTGCGATAGAATGATTGCCCACTGTAACGTTTCCCTGTTTCAGTCACATGGTAATTGGCATTCCGGCCAGATGTACATCACTCGCTTTTCTTCGCATAATTAAGTGCATATGGACAGCGAGATGTGGATCCTTTTCACTAGTAGAGTCATTTTGTGTAGTAATTTGTTGTATCCAGGTGAAGGGCTGCAGATGTTGCAGTAATGATCAATCATCAGCAACCGTTGTCATTAAGTGTCGAAGGCAAGTGGACTTTAGCCGTTGTTAGCCGTGAATTGATTATTATTAGTATGTGTTCGAGAAGGGTCAGCTACAAAGATGGTTCCTCAACAGACTTTCTGTTGACCGTTGAGAAAGCATTGCTGAGTAGCTATTGGGTGATAGGAAACTTAAGTTCACCAATGAGAAAATTCAAGGCAGAGATCTGACGGAAATAAAATGAGGTATTTTTGTTTTCGTAGAGAGAGAGAGAGAGAAGAGAGGAGAGGAGATCAATGAGAAGCGTCGAAGGAGAATTCGAAGAGACGTCGGTGTTCGAAAAAGTTGTTCCTGATTTTGTGAGAAGCTCTGTGTGATTCGGGTTTCTGTGTTAGGATTGGATTGGATGTTGTATTTTTATGTGTTAGGATCCACCTTATAAAGATAAGTAGATTACGGAATGTTATGTAATGTAATGATGGATAATGCAATGTAATATTTTAGTGTAATGTGGTGTAATATTTTGAGCAAACAGCCTGTTAGCGTTTCTTTGGTACCTATTCGATTTGATCGAAGAACTATTTCATGATTAAACTTTCAACTGCTGTGTGAATTTTGTAAATAATATTAACCTAGACGAGAACAAGTTGTTTTTGTGTACATATATGACTGTAAATAAAAGAATTATTTGTTTACACTACTCACTTATTTGATCATTCTGGATCAATATATTACACTACATATGCACTGATTAATTATTTATATATGCATGTTTACCATGGCATGCTTCCCACTAACTTGATCATGAAATCTGCTCAGTTGAAGAGAAAAATCAGAGCACCATGGACTTCAACAGAATTCTCTTTATTAATGGACCTTGCATTCTTTGGTGAGTGGTTTAAGACATAAAGCGCCTGAATATATCGATGAAAAGCAGCAATGCAAAAAAGGCGAAATTGTGGTACAGGTGACGATCATTTAAATCATTTTAAATCATCTTAATAATTTAAAAGATCACGTTAATCAACATATTCTTTATTATTAATGTAACCGTGGATGTTCAAAGATATAAAAATGAAATTTTTTATTCTAGTGTCAAATTGTTTCATAATGCAATTTCCTATAACTCCCTCCGAATGGTCGATAGCGTATGCCCTTGCCAAACTGCATGATAATAAATTAAATCAACTTTGAAAAGCGCTGCAGTTCATTAAACAGTCAAGTTTCAAAAATCAAATCGAATTTCCTTTTTCTAAAATGTTCTTTATATTATTAGTTATTAGTTAAAAGGCCTTAAAAATCACAAATTTGAGCTAATAAATTT